>CAOGCB010828377.1:0-10172 GCA_948266635.1 Cnidoscolus chayamansa | reverse complement strand
AATAACTCTTCAAAAGCCGCCTCATCTTGTCCCAACTTTGCACACGTCGTTTCCCTTCTCGAAATCTACGAGATTGAATTTTGTCCCACCATGCTGAAGCACACCCTTTCAATCTACATGCTACTAATTGCACTTTTTTTTCTTCATGTATGTCCATATAATCGAAGAATCTTTCAACATCTGCGATCCAATCTAGGAATTCTTCAATATTTAATGTACCACTAAAGCTAGGTATATCTACCTTTAAATAGAATTCAGGCACACCCCTTTCGTCATGACGATTTTCTCTCCTTCTATTTTGAGCATTCCTTGGTTCTTGGTAAACATCTTCCTCGGAACTATCGTCATTGACACACTGCCTGTGTTGATTATCAAAAACAGGTTGTCTGTTTGGTCGGTGGTGAGCTACCTCTTCACCAGCACGAAACCTCCCTTCTTCCCTATTTCTGTTTGCTCCAAGAGTTAGCGCGTCAAGCTTATCAAAGACATCGTTGAAGCGCTTCTCCAAATGATCGAATCGTTGATCTACTTGTTGCATCCATTCTCTTGTTGCTACCCCTTGATCTTGTGATCTAAGGATCTCAGCTCTACGAGCTTCGTCGCTAGAGCCGCCACTTATCTCCCTTGTTTGGTTAGTCATGGCAAACCGCTCTGATACCAGCTGACACAGCAAGATAAGCGTTGAACAAGAATTATATGTGAAATAATTCTTAACAAGTCTTAATGGCAAAAACTTAGAGGAAAATTCTCAATTATTGAACAAGAAATAACAAAGTTTGAATGCCTCTAAACAAAGAAACACAGGGCTATTTATAACCATCAAATCCTAACATACTAAGAATCCTAAAGTAGGAAGGAATCCTAACTAAAACCTAGAAATTAAATAAAACTCCTAAACAGAAATAAAATATAAAATCCTTATCAAACTAGGAAAATAAATTAATCCTTATCAAACTAGGAAAAGAAATTAATCCTTATCAAGCTAGGAAAAAAAAATAATTCTTAGCTGCCTTATGCTCCACATCAGGAGAACACACGATCTTCTTTTCTTCAAGGACGACATCAACTTTGAGATGAAGAATTCTGCCTTTTCCTTTATATTCATGAAATGTCTGAACCTATGAAATCAATCACAATCAAATGGCTTTGCAAATTATTGGAAAAAGCTCGAAATTCTTCAAACTCTATTGACGTTTGCATGACTTGAGTAACTTCTTTTTCCTTTAAAATGAGTTCTTTAATAGGCAAAAACTCATCAATGCAAACTTTGGTTGATTGTTCAAAATCAGATTTGTCATTTACACTTTCAGCTTGTTTAGGAGAACCTCCTTCAGCTTCTACAGCTTTATCAGCCTCATCTACTTCAGATGGTTTGCTTTCTTCCATTTTATTTTCATCAGCGTCATGTGCATCATTTTGTTCAACAGGGCTGATTGGCATATAGAGGCAACTATTTCATAGTAATCATCTAAAGAAATACCCAATGATTTCACATGTAGCAAGTAAGGCTTAACTTTGGTAGCACAACTTTCAATTACTTTTTCTCCCAACTTACAAGCAATAGGTAGAACTTCCTCACTGCCCTTTTTCATACTAGCTAAAAGAGTAGAAAGAAGTCCTAGAGAGATTTCTTCACTTCCTTATAAGACAAGAATCATAATGGTCTCCATGTATGAAAAGATATTCTCTGGGTGACAATCCCTTATAGGATTAAGGAAATGCTAGAACATCTCAATTATCAAAGCATCACATTCACGATCCAACATCACCACACATGACCTAGCTTTTGCAACAGTTTTAAGAATCTAAGTCCTTTTGCCATATGATCGACTAGACATGTCAGCTAGATTTTCAAACGATGACACAATCAGCTGAAAAACATCCTTCATTTGATCATCATCATAAGGAGCATTTGGAGCAGTTATTCTCGTTATTTCAATGCAATAGGCAACTGCTACTTTCACCTCAACATCTGAATATCTAAAAAGTTGTTTTGCAACCAATGCTTTCAGAGATGGAGCAAGTGCACTTTGCATTGATTTTGTAGGAGATTTTTCCACTTTTGGTAAACAATTCTCGACTAGATCAAGAAGAGGTAGAAGTTCATCTTTCGAAGGAAGGTTAACCAGGTTAGTTCCCGCTTCCATAAGCTATTCTCGAGCCTTTTCTCCTTAACTTCTTGTTCAACTTGTGAAATTTGATATTCATTCTTACATTCTTCCAAGGCTTTCTTTTTATATTATGAAATCAACTGGACTTCTCGATACTCGTCAAATAAACCATAAGGAGCATAGTTGGGACCACCATATAAATCAATCAAATAACATATTTCATCAAGCTGCACATTGTAATCATCAATTTCAGCTTGTATATTTTGAATGGTACCACATTGATCATCGTCATCCCACAACATTGTTGCAATGAGGTAGCCTCAAGCCTGCGGGTGGATAAAAAAGACAAAATTCCAAACTCAAAGAGTTGTTTTTGCAGGAACTGGTGTCAAAATCAGGCTCAGATTGGTGTTGTACTGTGATGGTGTTGATTGTAAACAAAAAAAAAAAGGGGGGGTGGGGGGTTGTGTGGCAAAAGAAAAATTGAAGGCGATAGTGGTTGTTCAAGGAGTGTTGGGTCAGTCCACATGGTGGATTTTTAAGGCTTGGATACCAATTGATGTAGAACAAGAAGGGAAACAAGGGATTAAGGAACAAATCCTTAAAGAAAAAGAGAGCTCATTCTCAAATTTTAATCTCAAATATTATTATAATTAAATTGCCAAAACAATAGAAATTAGCCCTATTTATAGAGCTTACAAACCTAACCAAATTAGGAATAGAAATCCTAATTCTAATCAAAATAAAAAACCTAACTAATTAGGAATAAACCAAAGTTATCAAGGTGAGAGGCGACACTAAGGCGATAGGAGCTCCTATAGCCTTAGGCGCGACGTGAGGCGAGGCGAAGGCCTTTTTCAAAAAGGAGCCAAAGCCAATTTTTTTTTTTTATAATTTTTTATATATATACACAAAACAGATGAACAATTATCACAAAACAATAAAACACATTCAAATACAATTAAACAAATTACATAAATAATTATCTAAATTCTAAAGCATGATCAACACAATCAACTTTCAGCATCTATGCACTAAAATTCTGAGCACAACATAAATTCTGAACCCGTTTAATACAAAGAACACAGCTGTTACCACCTAATTTTCAACACATCTATGCACTAAAAATCTAAAATATTATCAAATGAATCCTCACCTATATGAACAAAGAAAAGCAAGTAAAATTCTAAGCACATTAACATGTTGATTCCATTGTAAAAAAAATAGATCAAGTAAAAAACAACAGCCAATATACTAAAAAGATAGAGAAAACAGCAGATAGAGGAGAGAAAAACAAGTAGAAAAAGAGGAGAGAAAGAGAAGAGAGGAGGAAGAGAAGAGAGAAAGAGAAGAGAGGAGGAAGAGAAGAGAGAAAGAGAAGAGAGGAGGAAGAGAAGAGAGAAAGCGAAGAGAGGAGGAAGAGAAGAGCAAGAGAAGACAGAAAGAGAGAAGACAAACCTGCTGTGTTGAGGTTGCTGCTGCTGTGTGAGAGGAAGGAGACGATGACAAGAGACTAAGAGAGGCTAGAAAGGGCTGTCGGGAAGAGACTTAGGGTTTTAAAAAAAAAATAAAAAAGAAAATAAAAAAAGAAAAACGACGTGGTTTTGCGAGAGGCGCTGCCTTGGGCGCCTCTGCCTCAGAGGCGCCATCCTGAGGCAGTGGCGCCCGGCTGAGGCTAGGCGAGGCAAGGCAGGGGCGCCTCGCCTCGCCTGGGTGCCTCCGGCGCCTTTCACAACACTGGAATAAACAAATATCCCAATCATAAGCAAATTAGGAATAAATATCCTAATTAACTAGGAATATTAAATAACCTAAACTAGGATATAATAATATTAATATCTAAAAATAATAAATTTCTAAATAATTAAACTCTAGATTTCCTAATTTTATAATAAACAAATTCCTAAATTGTATTAAGATTCTTATCTTCTCATACTGCATTAAAAACATTAAGCTCCTTATAAAAATCCATTACAAATCCATAAAGTTGGCAGTAAGATATCTATCTTGTTTTTTAGATGATAGAATGCCTCGCACATCATAAATTTGGGAAATATTCTCTTTGCCATAGTAGAAGAAACCCAAATAGTCCGCAAGGGGGAGAACCTGTTGGTTGATGGGGCTAAGAAAAGTCGAGGTAGACCTAGGACAGTTTGGAAGGTAGTAATAGACAGGGACTTACGAGCCTTAAATATTGATACAGATTTAGTTAGTAATAGATTTGAATGGAGGCATAAAATCCGAGTAATGGAAGGAGTGTGATTGGGTTATTACCTGAGAGCTTATTTGTTGAAGGATTCATACAGCCAACCCCAACTTGTTTGGGATTAAGGCTTTGTTGTTGTTGTTGATTGTGAATAGAATTATGAAGTTGCAAAAATAACCAAGTACCCTCCCTAAGCCAATTTTGTTGAGGGTCATCACTAGGTGGATCAATAGTGAGATGGTCATCACTAGGTGGATCACTAGTGAGATGGTCATCTTTATCAATACTTCACAAGTAGATACGAAGTCTTACTCCACTATAAATAGTTAGACCTATTAAGCTTGTGGCCTATGTTTTTTATCATGATCAGAAAGCAAATCAATCACAATCACCTTATTTTCCTTCACAGTATTGTTAGTTTCAATACTCATAATAATCACAAATAAACAAGTATTTAGCAACCAAGAAGCTCACTAAAGTAAATGTGATTTACAGGAGGCAAAAATGGATAAAGGGAAGATGGGCAGAAAATTCTACAATTATAGTGGCCCAAACCCTAGCAAAGAAAGACTAAACTCCTCAAATGAAGCAACGAAACTCAAAAAATGATGGGCGCACAAGTCCAGCAATCCGGTTTGTGTATTGAAGGGAGAGGTCCAGTGGTTTCTCGAGAGCAGGATCCAACAATGAAAATTAAATCAATGGGTATTAGGATGAGTGTGGATTTGTTATTAAATATGTGTTGTGTGGTGGAGGGGGTGTGCTGGAATATTTTGTCTATATATAGATAGCAGGTCAAAACCTTTAGAGGACGGGACAAACTCTTTTTTGTATTAAGAAAATAGTAAGAGAAAGGGCATGTTCTCTAATTCTTGCCGACACCACCCTTGATCAATACCATCTACTGGATTCTTCTCTTCAATTCTATCTTGTGCTGTTCTTGATCTTAACATTTGGTATCAGAGCACCCAAAACCCATGGAAACGACTCACCCAAAAACACGAATGGAATCTCGAGTGGAACAATTGGAAGATGATGTAAAAGGGATTAGTGCAAATATGTCCCTCTTGATTATGCAGATGAGAGAAACCCAAACTAACATTCAATTGATCCTCAACAATCAAACCACCCTTACCGATCCTAGAAAACCTGAACTGAGACCAACCAGAACAACCTAAACACCCAAAACCCAACCTCAACCATTGTGGGAAGGGTGCTGGAACGAGAGAGACACCCCCGGAAACTAGAACTACTGGCGTTCCCCTTCACTTATGCCTTCTTCTTCTAACCTTGTGCCCTCTCCTACCATATTTTCTTTCCATTGTTTTTCTGTTTGCATCATCATCATAGATTTACTTTTGCATTGGTGACCTGGAAAATACTTGTCTCCACATTTGAAACAGGGTTTTGGGGTTCTGATGTTGGAGAATGAATTGGATTTGGGTGGTGTTTGGTTAATAGTGGACTGGTTTGGTATTGTCAGTGTTTTATGTGGTTCGGTTGATCTGTTTGAGGAATTCAGATCCAGATTGGGGCCAGTTCTAAAGGTGTTTTGGGTAGATTTAGAGGTGTTTGGGTAAGTGTAGGTATTTCTAAGAAAAGAAATAAAAGGTTTGGTGTAACTGGAACTCTTCTTGGTGTTATTCAGGAATTGCTCCTAGAATTTGGCAATGTGGTAGGCTTTAGCTAATGTGTTGGTTTTGGCATCCTCAACATTGGTTTCACTTCTTCTCTTAACCCTCCAATAAACACTGACAGGAAATAAGCCTCCCCTAGCTCAGGTATAACCCTTTCTACCAGGATTCTCATATCTTCAAACCTATCTTGGTAGTCTTCCATGGTATTAGCCTGCCTTAATCTCATGAGTTCCTCAATTACATCCTCTAATCCCTCATCTCCAAACCTCTCACACGGTTCTTTCTCAAATTCTACCCATGAATGAGGTCCAGAATTCCTGATCCAATTGCAATACCAGGAATCTGCTCTATCCACCAAAAATAAACCAGCTACCCCCACCATTTGTTCTCTAGGTACCCCATACACCTCAAAGTACCTATGACACTTAATCCATGCTCTAGGGCCTAATTTTCCATCAAAATTATCTAGTTTAATTTTTGGAATGAATCTAGTCACATGCGATTGATCTACTGCTGATCCAATGCTAATTGAATACTTGTTTGGTGCATTACTCCTAGGATTAGGTAGGATTCTCTTACCTCCGAACAACAATGGAGGATGCTCCCTCTCGTCTGCTTCTTCACCCACTCCGGATCTATTCCTTTCTGCTCCACCAGCACCTAGAATGGTGCGGAATTCTTCCAGCAAAAGTTTGCCATTCTCGATCGCATCCTGCTTCAATTCCTCCCGTTCCTTCTTCAGCTCCTCGAGTATTTCTTCTTTATCGAAGGTTTGGAGTTTCTCTTGCATCGCCTTCAGCTGCTTTTCAATTTTTCCCATTATGGCTTCCAGGTTCATGGTGGATCGGGTCATGGTCAGTGCTCGCCGGCTCTGATACCAATTTGTTAGGTGTAGGGACTGTTTTTTAGTAGTTTTCAGGTTGGTTTATGAAGTTAGGACAATTTAGATGAGAAATAGAAGAAGTAGAGAGATCTAGAAGGATAGAGAATAGAGAAGAATAAGAGAAAGAGTAGGGAGAAAAGAATTCTGAATGATTTTTTCTTATCTTTCTATTCATGTGATCTCTAGTATTTATAAGCTAGAGTTGTAACAAACTCTAACAACTATTTAGATTTCCCTCTAGCTGTCACATGCCAGCTCTTATTCTAGTGCCTTCTATCTTATTCTTTTTTTTTTCTTCCTACGGTATGTAACAACTTGTCACAATCTCAAAAGGGCTTTTATTAGTCGAGGAACTCTTTAAAGAGTTGAAAGAAAATTGAGCGATATCAAGTAAGGAAGTCCAATTCTTTTGGCTAGCACTAACAAAGTACCTCAAGTACTCTTCTAACATTGCATTGAATCTCTCTGTCTGATCATCTGTTTGGGGATGGAAGCTTGTAGAGGTGTTCAACTTCGTGCCCATGAGTCGAAACACCTCGGTCCAGAAGGTTCATGTGAATCTCCCATCTCTGTCACTGACGATACTTTTGGGAATTCCCCAAAACTTCAACACATTCCTGAAGAAAGCCCTTCAGTCTCCTCAGCTGAGCAGTATTTTGACACGGGGACGAAGATCACATACTTCGAGAAACGATCCACCACCACCAGGATGTGATCGAAGTCCTCCACTGTGGGCAAACCTACAATAAAGTCAAGGGAGACACTTTCCCATGGTTTATTTGACACAAGCAAAGGCTGCAGCAACCTCGCTGGTTTTTGTCTATCAGGCTTGTCTTGCTGACACACCAAGCAGGTCCTGGTGTATTCTCTCACTTCTTCCTTCATTTTCGGCCAGTAATATCCTTGTTTCACCAGTGCCAGCGTGTGCTCCCAACCAGGGTCTCCCGCCCATAAGGTATTGTGGCATTCCTATAGTAGTAGTTTCCTCACATTGCCCTGTTTGGGCACATATGCTCTACCTTCCCTCGTCATTATCAATCCATTTTGCCACCAGAACTAGCCAGTTTTCCCCTCTTGCACTAGTTTCCCCAAAGCCACTGCTTGTCTCTTCTCAATCCCTCTCAGATTTGATTTTTCAAGGTTGTTTCCACCACGCTTGTGGACAACTGGTTCAAGAACACCAATGCTACTATTTCCACCTTCCGACTTAGGGCATTCGCCACTCGATTGGAGGCTCCTGGCTTGTACTCAAATTGGAAATCAAACTCGGCTAGCCACTCTTGCCATCTTGCTTGTTTCGAAGTCAGCTTTGGTTGGGAGAAGAAGTGTGTTACCGCTGTGTTGTCGGTCTTCACCACAAACTTTGAGCCCAACAAGTAATGTCTCCAAATGTGTAAACAATGTACCACTACCAACAACTCTTTCTCCTGGGCTGTGTAGCGAATATCTGCATCTTTTAGCTTCCTACTCTCAAACGCCATTGGATGACCTTCCTGCATCAGCACTCCACCCAAGGCTAGGCATGACGCATCAGTTTGCACTTCAAAGGGCAGGTTCATGTTAGGTAGAGCTAGCACCAATTTTGTCGTTAAAGCTTGTTTTAGTCCATCAAATGTCTCCTGACACTCTCATGTCCACTGCCACCTCACACTCTCGTGTCCACTGCCACCTGCGCCCCTTCTTTAACAATTTTGTTAGGGAACATGCCTTCTGAGAATACCCTCGGACAAATCGTCAATAATAGTTAGCAAGACCCAGAAAGGATCTTAATTCCGTCACACTTTTGGGGATTGCCCACTCTTGAATAGCTTTCACATTTTTCCCATCCATCTGAATCCTTCCTTGCTCAATTATGTGACCCAATAACTTAATTTCGGTTTGCCCAAATACGCACTTTTCCTTTTTCAAGCAAAGTCGGTTCTCCCTCAGCTTCTCGAAAACTAGACGCAAATGCTTGCGATGCTCATCCAATGTAGCACTATATACCATGATATCATCTAGGTAGTCCACTACAAACTTGTCTAGATACTCATGGAACACCTAATTCATCAGCGTGCAGAATGTGGCAGGTGCATTTGTTAGGCCAAAAGACATGACTAAAAACTTAACAGCGCCGTAGCGGGTTACACAGGTAGTCTTGGGCTCGTCTCCCTCTTTTACACGAACCTGATGATACCCCAATCACAGATCCAACTCAGTAAATAACTTCGCTTGGCCCAACTGGTCAAACAACTCCCCAATTAGGGGTATAGGATATACGTTTCTCACGGTCACCTTATTGAGCGCTCAGTAATCCACTAAAGCCCTCGCAGACTTCCCATTGATGTCTAAGTCTATGTATATCAATAATTACATAGATTATTTGCTTAACAGAAGAAAAGCATCTCCATAATATTTGAGCGAGTCATTCATCAATAATTCGAGCTTTTAGGCGATTAACTTTGCCATAAGGATCGACCTTAGAAAATTTGGGTTGCCCTTATGGTACCTAACAATGAAAGCCATAATGCACTCATGCTTGATTTTAGTTCAAGAATCATCCAAAAATATGCTATATGTCCCAAGCCATTGTTTGTTGAAGTAGTGGTGTGTGCACTGCCTAGTGATGTGTAGTGAATGCTAAACTTTAAAAACTCATAACTAAGAGTAGAAAATTTAGAATGAGACAAATAATATATGCAATTATCATTATTTTTCATATAGAAGACAAAAGAATATGTTTGGGGCATGAATCTCTGTCAAAGTAAAACTCAAAATATTTGCCAGTAACTTGGTAATTCTCATGGCCATGCACAAAGTTTGTATTGTGCTCTAGGAAACTTTTTGAAGAGGAAGGTGAAGAGAATTGAGAGGTTTGCTGTTTGGAGTTTGGGAGGTGTTTATGGTGTGTGGTGTATAATGTGGTTGCTAAGGTTGAAAAAAGAACTTAGGGTGGCTGCCAAAAAGTGGGAGAGAGAGTAGGGAGGCTAGTAAGGTTGTGAATAAGTGTTAATGGCTTGGAAAAATATGGTAGATAAATGGAAGCTCCCTCTTTTGGTTTTGGAGGGTATTCATAGAATTTAAGTAGTGTAGGAAATTAATTCTTTAATTTTGGAAAGAATTCAACCTCTCATTCTCTTAGTGTGTGGCTGGCCTTAATTCCCACCGAAGAGCATATTTCTACATCTTATTCTTTTTATAAAATTAACCCTTAATTTTCTTAATTTATGGATTTGATTTCGTGCATCAAGGTTGGCTAAAGACCTCCATTACAAGGCCTAGGGGGCTTTTGCTTGCATCTAATATAATCTTAATCATTTTAAAGCCCAAGTAGGATTTAAAATATTGGGTTAGAT
>CAOGCB010827773.1:0-12743 GCA_948266635.1 Cnidoscolus chayamansa | reverse complement strand
AATTATATATATAATTAATAGGTGTATTTTACTAACAACCTAAAATTATTTTCAAAAATATTATCAATCAATTTTACCCTTGTTAGAAGACTTCACCATTAAGTAGCAATACCTAAACAATACTACAAATAAAATGTACTTTGTGTCAGTATTTATTGAGAATGCTTTATTTTTCTTGACCCTTTTTTTTCTACAAATATTAGATTATTTAATTGTCTATAAAGTGTATTTAACTTCAGGATGCGTGATGTTAAACCGTGGTTGTAGAAGTTAAAAATTAAAGTGAAATCAGGAACTCAATAAGCAAAGTGTAGGAAGATATTTAGGTCAACTAGACATCAAATCTCTAAGCAGTTTGACAAACTCAAAATGTATTCATTACTTGTTGCTTGAGGTCATCCTCACATTTGTTAGAACTTAGGCCTACCAGTCCAGTATGGAATGGGAAATTTTATATGGGAACACTCGGTGCAGATAATATTGGCTAGTTTTTGTTTTGAATTCCAACTTTTCTTAAGCTCAATGTTTCTTTTACCTGTCTCTTTAACGATGTTTCTTGTTTGGACACATTACTTTTTCTTCTCTGACTTATTTCAATATTAATTCATATGTTTTTAAGATATCTCCATCCAATTTTCTATTAATTATATTAAAATTAACACTTACATTTCTTTATTTTTTAAAAAATAAATATTTTAATTCCTGTATTTTGATTATATCAAAATGAAAAAATACAATTTTTTTTTAAAATATACACAGGTTCTATAATCAAAATATGAGGATTAAACTATTGAATTTTAAAAATAGGGAGATATATTTGTTAATTTTCATTCTCTCAACAGACATAACTTGCCGTTACTGAAAAATGATGTAATAATGTTATATATGCAGATTCATATTCCTTAATGCTGTAGCGGCTGCCACAGGAAGTAGTGAAGCTAAGTCATCCTAATCATCAGGAAATTGATCCTTACTAATTTCTGCCCATTGTACCTGAATACCAACAGTTGCTAATATAGCTGTATTATATGAAGCTTTCTAGACTCTGATTTTGCCCAACTATTTTAAAATGGAAGACAAAAAAAAAAAAAAAAAAAAAAAAAGACTAGTATTAGGATTTGTCTATAATTTTTATTCTTGGATTTATTGTTTTTCCTTTTTCTTTTACTTCTATAAAACAATAGGAATTTAAATCCCTAACGTAGGGTATATTAGAAATTTGTTGTATTTTGGAAATATTTTCTTTAGAATTTTTTTTTCATAAAACTAGTAATAGTTGTTTATATTGTGTATACAAGTGTTAATTATATATAAAAAATCATTCTCTTGAAGAAATGATTTTTTTTTCTTGAAGTTGATTATCAATTATATCTCAAAAAATAAAAAATATATATATATTTTTTGTATATTAATATGATGACATTATATTAAATTATTAATAATAATGAATTGAATTATTTAAATTAATAGTATAAAATATAATAACATTATTATTAGTTAAAAAAAAACATTTTATTATATTTTATAAAACAAAAAGTTTAAACTTTTTACATAAATATTTTTAAAAATTATATATACATATATATTATTTTTATTTATCAACTAATTTTTTTTATAAAGTGATTTGTTTGAACAAATAAATATCATTTTAAAAAATTGAAATAAAATATAAAAAATAAAATAATCCAACTTAATATCAAATGAACCTGAAGTGATAAGGGAAGGTTCACTTAGTCGAAATCAAGTTGGAAGGAGTGAAGATACTCATTTTCTCATTGCTTGTGTGCCTAAGTTAAGATTTGAAGGAAAAGCTTTTCCCTACTCTACACATTCCCATTTTATTATAAGCACTTCTTCTTAAAGCTTCTGACGGAGAACTTACGGGCAGCTGGGGGTAATTTATGTATTTCTTACACCTTAGCTCTATATTGTAAATTTTCTACCATAAAATTCGATACAAATTCAGTTATCCATACACGAGAAGATGTTCCAAAATTGAGCTTATTTTTTAGTTTGATATTTCTTTTGAATTTTAGTTTAGTCGGTTTGGGTTTTAGGACTTTTTTTTTTATTTAATTTTGAGCTTATTTTGAGCTTGTTGATTTTCTATATTGATTTAGACGTGTTAAATTTATTTAAATCAACTTTAAACTTGTTCATTTAGGTTAGTTTGTTTATGATTTAAGTTTATTTTAGATTGAATTTAAATTATATAATCAGATTAAGTGATTTTTATCCAAGAATGAAAGATATTGAAAGAAGAAGAGTTCAAAAATTCAAGAGATCTTATCTAAAGAAGAGTTCAAATCTGAAAAGTCCATCAACTTTGAAGAACTCATTATCACTAGCATTCCATCTACATATATTTGGGGTCTTAATAGCAATTGAAGTTATATATTCATTGTAGTCCTTAAATCCTACTATAAATAGATGTTGCACCTTTTTAATGGAACACATTAAATGAAATGTGAAAGTTTCTTGTATTAAAAGAGAGTTTTCTTTAGCTTTCTTTAACTTCATGCACAATGTGTTGTTTGGGTTGGATTGAGCGTTCAATTGCTATCTGCCATCAATTCTTATTTATTATGTTTTCTAGCACTTTAATTTAATTGGGTTTAAGGAGATTCTTCTAATTTTTCTTTAAGTTCTTTTGAATTGTGTTCTTAGATATAAGAATAAATTATTTCAATTGTTAGTTGTTTCTATTTTCTTGTTTCAAAGTTGATCAAGGAGCTTTAGAATTATCGCCGATCTTGGAGTTCTGCATTATTTGGTATCAGAGTTTTGAATCACCAAGTAATTATCTATCATTTTTATTTATGTTATTTCTATAATCTTTTGTTAATCTTCATCTTGTTCTTTGGCTGTTCTAAATGAAAATTCGTATTTGATCCTCAAAAGTCTTGTATTTGTTTATTTGAGTGTTTCCATGAATCGGGGTTAGATATATTTTGAAAAAAAATTAAAAGAAAAAGTTTGCCCAAAATCTCATATTTACAATATAGCTTGTTTTTCTTTTACAAATTGAATTCATCTAAGTTTTTTTTTGCAATTGTAATTGGTGTTGTTTGGGTTCGACTTACATCAATTAAGTTGGGATTTCTTCAAAACCTTTTTTTATATTGTTTGAATGTTTGGAGTGATAATTTTAGGTTCTTTATATTGGAGACATAAGAGAGTACTAGTGGCATAAAAGACTAAGAGTTCATTTTGAAGACAATGCGACAATAATTTGAAAGAATGCAACAGGTTCTTCGCAATATGAATAAAAAGTTGGAGAAGCAACAGAGGAAAATTAATTCCACGCATGGAGGGGTTGCTCAAAATATTCCAAAGGCAAGTAGGATGCCTCCATATGAAGATGAAACATAGGATGATTCTAATGACCACATTACTATGGTCAATCAAAGGCACTACTTTAGTGAAGGCAAACTTGATCTTGATCTTGATAGAAATAGTGAGACTATTAAAATGAGAATCTCAACATTTCTAGGTAAGAATGTTCCAGACACATATTTAGAGTGGGAGCAAAAGGTGGAGCTTATCTTCGAGTGTCATAACTATTCATAAGATAAGAAGATAAAGCTAGGAGCTGTGGAATTCAAAGAATATGCCATAGTATATTAGGATCAATTCACTATAAGTAGAAGACGGAATGGAGAACATCCTATTTCTAGTTGGGTCGAAGTGAAGGCTACAATAAGGAAGATATTTATTCTTAATTGTAACACCCCCTATCCGAACTGTGAAGAGCCCTGATAGTATACTGCTCTTATATCGATTATATAAAATAATCTATTTTATCACAATAAAACATCTCATTTAAATAAAATCAAAATAAAACTACACCAATATTAATTCAGTTACAATTTATTTAACAATAATTATACCTATATCTCTCTCTAATATATTGTACTTGTCAAAATAATAAAATGTCTGAAAGTATAAAACATATCGACTATGAAGATCGCATTCCACTACAGATCTTCCCAACTCATCCTTTATCTCAATTGATCGTTACCTGCATATGGTAAAGACCAAAATGATGAGCTTACGCTTAATGGGTGTATATAATAAATATACTAGTGTTGTGCCGAGTGTAACTTCAATGGCAAACTCAACTTCTCTATCTGGTAGCACTCTTCTTAATTCATCATGAAATACATCTGCAAAATCTCAAACAATGGGTATACCTTTTATATATGAGTTTACTTTCTTGGACACAAATACACATGCCAAATAAGTTGTGCATCCCTTTCCGATCATTCAGTTGGTTGTAGTGACTGATATCACATTAGCCAAAAAATTTGTTCTGTCCTATAAACACACATCATCATCTATTGTGGTCTTAAGTGTAATTCTCTTCCATCGACAATCTACTATTGCTCGATGTCTACATAATCAATCCTTTCCCAAAATCAAATCAAATTCCCTAAAAGAAAATTCTATTAAGTCTCCAAGAAAAATGTGTCCATGTATCTTTATCGAACAATCTCTATAAACTCTATCCACAACTACATTATGCCCCAAAGGATTAGTCATTAGTATTTTTTGATCTGATATATCTACATATAGTTTTTCCCTATTTTCATTAGGTACACAAATATATGAATGTGTAGAACTAGGATCTATAATGCATCATGTCTGGTATGTCTTGTCCTTTCCGGCCTTCATTGAATAAGTTTGGGCAGGTACTCTGGTATTTGGCTTATCCACTATCTCAGAGGCTCATATAATCCTCTGACTAGCCACTCTTGTGTGTCCTCGACCTCTACCTCTACCCCCTTGAGGAACAGATCGCTCTTGCTGTGGTGCCTGTAAAGTTTGCCTTCTTGGGCAATCTCTCTTCAAATGCTTTGTAGACCCACATAAATAACACGCACCTGCCAACTTTTGGCATATCCCTTCATGCTATCTGCCATAGTGCTCACATATAGGTAGAAGTAGTGAACCTTGGCCCACTCCTCCAGTACTGACAATTAAAGTAGCATATGGCTCATGTTTGCTCTTATAGCTATGTCCAGGCCTCTGACTTTGCCTCTGCGGCTGATTTTTCCACGTTCATTGCAAGACTCTAAATCTCTTACTGCTAGTCTGGGGAGCATTTGCTTGCCCTTGATTCCGCTTTCGTTGTCCCCTTTGTCTTCTAGTCTGCTCATCGGCCATGATTTGTTCTATACTCAAAGCTGCTTTTATTAGAGTAGAGAAATCCTTAATAAACTGAGCAACCACGTACATCCTAATCTCGTTGTGTAGACCTTGCTCAAATCTACCACATCTAATCTCTTCTATAGGTATTAACTCCCTCATATACCTACTAAGTCTAATAAAGTTCCTTTCGTACTCACTGACTGTGGATCTCCCCTGTCGAAGATAAAGAAACTCCATCCTCCTTTCCTCTATGTATAGATCTCCAACATACTTCTTCTGAAACTCTACAACAAAGTTCTCCCATGTACGATGTTCTAGAGGCATCACATGTTCTACTGTGATCCGCCACTGATAAGTCTCCTCTTTTGACAAAGAAACAACAAAATCAACTTATCTGAAGAAGAGCATTGTAACTGCTACAGTACTCTCTCAGTACCATCTAGCCAATATTCTGCTGCAGATGGATCATCATATATCTTCCCTTTGACTCAGTGGGTTCGTACTTACAAAGTTTTGAATAAAGGGTCTACTGGGAATCTGCATTGGTACTGACGGAACCGATGCCTATGGCATAGTCCCTACAATACTCTATAGCATCTCAGACATGCATTGAAAGAACATATCATGTCCATCTCCTTCATTTCTAGAGGCAACGTGAGCACCTTTAGACTCTACTAATAAAGGAGCATAACTCTCTACATCCTCGTTAATTGTTCTCTGCGAGTTTAATTCCATATTTATATCCAAATATTGATCTATATTAGAATCGCATTATAGCTCGACTCTTTTGGCATGTACACTATTCCTATACTCTACATGTGCATGTATCATCTCCTAACTTATAGCCTAGAATTGTCTAAACCTCTGCTCTGATACCATAAATGTAATACCCCCTATCTGAATTGTGAAGAGCTCAGATAGAGTGTGCTGCTCTTATATTGATTATATAAAATAATATGTTTTATCACAATAAAGCATCTCATTTAAATAAAATCAAAATGAAATTTACTATTTGTATACCAATGTTGATTAAGTAAAAATTTACCTACCTCTAGTTATTTAACATTAATTATAATTCTCTCTCTCTCTAATGTACTGGACATGCCAAAATAACAAAATGTCTGAAAGTATAAAACATATAGACTATGTTGATCATCACTCCACTGCAAATCTTCTCAACTCGTCCTTTATCCTAGCTACTTGTTACCTGCATTTAATAAAAATCAACACGCTAAGCTTAAACGCTGTGAGTGTATATAACAAATATACTACTAAATTATCATATTAATACAAACACACACATTTATAACATGCATTAATAATAATATTTCATATATTGAAAGCATTTTTATCAATTTAGACAAATAACAACAACTTACAGATTTTATGATCTAAATCACATTTTTCATATTTTCTAATTTATCATATAATAATCATATATCATATTAGTCAAGTTTGTAAATCATTTAACATTTTGGCCCGTGTACATCTCCGTAGATACAATCATTAAATAAAGAAATATCCATATAGGTCGAAGCAAGTATATATATATATAGGCATCATTTGCCAATCCGTTAGGCTGAAGCCGAACATTTAGTAGAGGGTGCATCGAGCCTATCCACATGGGGTATCTCATTGTATCCCTAAATATCCATATAATATATAGCAATAATGTTGGGGTCCCTATGATATGTTATACCCTCAAGCTAACGTTGTAATCCTACATCAAAACTATTAGGGCCATATCTTAATAAATATTACAGTTATTCTCAACCTCCAATTTATCAACGTTACCATTTACATAACATTATCAATTATAGTGTTATATCTTATCATTTCATTTATCTATACTTTTCCCTCCAAGTTTATGCAATAGTTCTTTTATTCATCATGTTCCATTTTCTTTTAGGAATTTAATTTCCAAATTCACCTATAATTCATATTTATTTAATTAAGTTCCCATGAATATATCCTTTACCTAATATTTATATCAATTTATAACATACAATAGTATCATTCAACACATATTATCATGGTACGGCAACTTCCTTACTTACCTTCTAATAGTTTGGTTTAACTTATTTCCAAATCTAGTATTTCTAACATTACTAATGCCTATCATCAAACAATAAGTTCATTAATACCAAACCATATATTTTTTTATCATTTATAGCACCTAACCTGATTTGAATGCTTTTCAAATTCCTTCTTTTCTTCCTTCCCTTTCTTTCTTGTCTTCCTCTTGTATCACAACAAGCCCTTAACAAATTCTTTGAACCATGACTCCTTTCCCTTTCCACAAATTCCTTTTAATCCTTTTTAGCCTCTTTGTCTATCCACTAAACCTTGAGTTTAGAGGGCAAAAATTTATTTCGTCAAAACTTCAAAAATTCTTATTTGGGCTACAAAATTCTAAATTTCAAATCATTTGAACCGATATAACCTGTTTGTAAGTCCTTCCATTTCATAAAAAAAAAATTTAGAAATAGTCTTGTAGAAAGTTTCATTTTAGTTCCTTAAATATGTTTTTCTTGAAAGCATGCTACATATATAAAATTTTAGATTTCAAAACCTAGATTTGAACCAATATAATTAATTAATTGAAACTTATAAGAGATAAGCTAAAAATTATATTTTTTATTTATTTTTTAAACTTGAGGTAATTTTATTTGTTGATTTTAGAGATCTATAAGCTTACATAAGCACTTTTAAATTTAATTAGTAGCGCAATAATTATTTATTATCATAAAAATAAAGATTATTCAGATTATTGATTGATTAAGATTTAGATTATTTTATATCCCATTTTTTTTTATCACTTCTATTTTATAGTGAATTTTGACTCTCCATTTTTTTTATGTGCAAGAATGCTTATAAATAGTCCTTATATTCCATGTTCTTTGCCATTTGTGAGAGACATCAATTTGATATCATAGCTTTAGCTTTGAAATCACTTTAATTATTAGGAGAGGTGAGAAGTTTTCGGTTTAAACTAAAAAAAATTGAATCGAACCGATTAATTTCAATTCAATTAGTTTGGTTATTCGATCGTATCAATTTGATTCAGTTATAATTTTATAGAAATTTTGAATTTTAATTTGGTTCGATTTATTTATGTTAGAAAATAAAAAAGCTGAAAAATTGAAATTTATCTATTTTTTCTTACAATTTAACTTAACCCAAACTACTTTTCATTCCCAACTCAATTTTTTTTCTCCATCCATCATATTATTCCTTTGATTGTGTATGAACTTTTATTATAATTTTTATAATTTTATAAGTATAAAATTATATTTTACCATTGATATACACAATATCGATTTTGAAGATAATCAAACCGAACTTGTCTATTTTATTTGGTTTGATTCGGTTTAGTTTATTTTTCTAATTTAGTTTGGTTTAAAACTAAACAGACTGAATACTCTGGCCTAGTTATAATGAGCTTCAAATGCGCAAAGAGAATAAAAAAGTAGCTCAACCATGTTGAATAAATTGTGGATAATTTAGCTCAACAATCAAACCTAATGCAAAATCTCACAGCTAGGGAATATGAGCATTGAAGAGCACTTGTTGAAGTTAAATGTCAATTATAAATTACATGCTTGAAAAATTTGTCATTAGTAAAGCAATTAAAACTTCCAAATAATCATATAAAAACTGCAAAATTTCACATCTACATCCTTAAATTAGGTCTCTAGAATAATCCTCTTGTCCTTACTAAGTTCATTTCTGCCATTAACTACATATATTCTTTCTTATTCACATTGATATTTGCTTTTATATGATACCTTTCTTTTCAATACCATTCTTAATGCTTATTTGGTAGGGTCCAACTTCCCATTTAGAGCTTCTTTTTTTTTTTTTTTAATTATACTTATTTAATAAAAACGCATGCATTAAGACCAACCTCACTAAAATTGTATTTTTAAGTTGGTATTGACTGTGAGCTTATTTGTTAAATGATCTATATAGTTGACCTCAACTTTTTTGGGACTAAAGCTTGTTAATAATGATGTTCCGATCCAACAAATCGAAATAAATACATATTTTTTTTAAATAATTTATTGTAAATAAAGAAATATAAATTATTTTCTTGCTCTAAAAGTTCATAAAATTAAAATTATTCTGATGGAGTTGCTAAGTTAAGTCCAATTTTAGTATTATGATATTTTATATATATACTATTATTTCATTTCAAATATTGTTAATAATATGAAAAAATTTAATTTCATAATTTCAAAAATAAATAAATAAATGTAATTTGATTTTAATTTTAAATAATTTATTAAAAATAATATAAATTATATTTAATTAATATTGATTTTTTTTTAAATTCGGTTTTTTTTTTATAATGTTTATTATAATGTTTATTTCTATTCAGTGGATCCTCAATGGCAACTTTACTAACCGCTATTTACAAAGTAAAAAATGACCCTATGTATTTGTCCATGTTCTTTTTTTAAATGACCCTGTATATATATATACACACACACACACACACATTGTGATCATCCGATCATAGTAAATATTCTATATTTATATATTTATTTTATTTATAAATTTATAAATATTTTAATTTATAATATTTATATAAATTTTAATAATTAATAAAATTAAATATATTAAGATGATATTAAATTAAAAAAAATCTACAATTTTCAATTACATCAAAATATAAGTTATATGCAATACTTAAATAATAAAATTAATTATTATTTTTAAATAAATAATACAATATAATATATAATATATTTAAAATAATTTTATGAGAGTAAAACCTCTTTTCATTTTTATTTTATTTATCTCATATAATACAATTTTAAGTCATAAGTCTAAATTATTGAATAAAATTAATAAAATTCGCATAGATTATTAACACAAACTCTTTTAATAATAATTAAATAAAATTAATAGAATTTACAAAAATTATTAATAAAAATTATTTATTTTATATTATTTTAATTATAATCGGTAAAACTATCAAGATCATTAATAAAAAAATTTTATTTTTTATTTTATATTATTTTAAT
This sequence comes from Cnidoscolus chayamansa, assembly GCA_948266635.1. Lineage (NCBI taxonomy): Eukaryota > Viridiplantae > Streptophyta > Magnoliopsida > Malpighiales > Euphorbiaceae > Cnidoscolus > Cnidoscolus chayamansa. The sequence goes on along the minus strand of CAOGCB010827773.1, from coordinate 2,562 downwards.
AATAATAATTAAATAAAATTAATAAAAATTATAAAAAATTATTTATTTTATATTATTTTAATAATAATTAGATAAAATTGATAGAATTTAATCGTTGATAAAATTTTTTTATTTTATATTATTTATTTCATATTATTTTAATAATAATTTAATAAAATTGATAGAATTTATAATATTGTTAATAAAAATTTTTTATTTTATATTATTTATCTCTTATTATTTTAAATAATAATTGAATAAAATTAATAGAATTTGCACTTAATAAATTTTTATTTTATATTATTTATTTTGTATTATTTTAATAATAATTAGATAAAATTAATATTATTAATATAAATTTTTTTATATTATTTATCTTATATTATTTTAATAATAATCAGATAAAATTAATAAAATTTACAAAAATTATTAATAAAATTTTTTTATTTTATATTATTTATCTCATATTAGTTTAATTATAATTAAATAAAATTAATAAAATCTACGGAGATGATTAACAATTATTTATGTGTTATTATTTTAATAATACTTGAATAAATTTGATTATATTAATATAAATTTTTATTTTATATTATTTTAATAGTAATTAGATAAAATTAATAAAATTTACATTAACACAAGATTTTAATGACAATTAAATAAAATTAATAAAATTTCAACTGAATAAAATTAATAGAATTTATAAAAATTATTAATAAAAATATTTTATTTTATATTATTTATTTCATATTATTTTAATAATAATTAAAAAAATTTATAGAATTTATTGAAATTGTTAACAAAAAAATATTTATTTTATACTATTTATCTAATATTATTCCAATAATAATTAGATAAAATTGTAAAATTAATAAATATTACTAGTATTAGTATTTTTTGTTTTATGTTATTTATATCATTTTATTTCAGTGATAGTTAGATAAAATTGATAAAATTTATCAAAATCATTAATAAAAAAACTTTATTTTATATTATTTATTTCATATTATTTTAATGATAATTAAATAAATTAATAGAATTATTAATAAAAAAATTTTATTTTATATTATTTTAATAATTATTAGCTAAAATTAATAGAATTTATAAAAATTATTAACACAAACTCTTTATTTTATTTTATATTATTTATCTCATATTATTTTAATAATAATTAAAAAAATTTATAAAATTTATAAAGATATTAATTCAATTTTTTTATTTTATATTATTTATCTTATATTATTTTAATAATAATTGAATAAAATTAATGAAATTTAGGAAGATTATTAACATAAATTTTTTATTTTATATTATTTATTTTATTTTAATTTAATAATTATTATTTATTAAAAATTTAAATTTATATTAAATAATAAAAAATATTAAAAAATAAATAGAAAAAGAAGAGATATATGTTCAAAAAACCCAATATTTCTCCTTTCGTCTTTTAATAATAGTATAGGTTATTAAATTTTTAAATTTTAAGATAAAAATTAAATATTATAAAATAATATAATTTTATATATACTTTATATATAATTTTAAATATAATAAAAATTTATGATTAATATAATTATTTATAAAAAATTTAAAATTTTTTTAAAAATTTTAAAATAAACTTTAATAATAAAAAATAATTCAATAATTAAATAAATATAAAATAAATTATTTTATGCAATAAATTATAGGTAAAATTAATAAAATTTATAGAAATTATTAATATAAAATTTTTATTTTATTTATTTTATAATTATTTATTAAAAAATTTAAAATTATATATTATTTAATAAAAATATATAGATAAAAAAGTAGTATGTTTCTTTTATTATATATATTTTTTTAGAAAAGCGTCCTTTTAGAAGTAGTTGACGCTTTTTATTTATTTATTTTTTAAAATTATTAAAAATATATATATTTTTATTTATTGACGTTGAATTCATGAGGCTGTTTACTTACTTCTAAGCTACCAGCCACAACCAGATGACACTAACTTCAAAGTTGTTGCTTTTGCATTGATTTTGCAAATTATCCTTGCACCTCTCCAAGTATCCTCCTCAAGACTACTGCTCCCCTTTCCTATCCTTACTTTCACAGTATAGAAATCGCCACCGCCCATGGGCAACACATCTTCAATGCTCACTCAATACGACATCGAAGAAGTCCAAGAGCACTGCAGCCACACCTGTAACCAATCACTCACTCACCCACTCATTCACATTGCTTTCTTTCCATATTCCCATTAAATTCGGTTCGTGATCTATTGATCTTTTGCTTTTTGACTCTACATTTGTAGTTTCGCAGCAAGAGATCGTTTCATTGTACCAGAGGTTTTGCCAACTGGATCGAAATGGTGGGGGTTTTGTCTCTGGCGAGGAGTTCCTCTCAGTGCCTGAATTCGCCGTCAATCCCCTCTCTCAGGTTGATTCTTCTTATTTCTCTTTATTTTTTTTTTGTCCTGGGCATTTCTGTGTATTGGGTTCATGTATTTTGGCTCTCTCACTTGTGGGTTGTTTTTTGTTTTGGGAGTAGAGATTATTGAGGATGATAGATGGATTAAATTTTAAGGAATTTGTGGCATTCTTA
>CAOGCB010827515.1:0-10129 GCA_948266635.1 Cnidoscolus chayamansa | reverse complement strand
CTTTTATATTCATTTGATACATTTCATTTTATCATATTGCCATACATTATCATTCATACTCATTCCTGCATGCATATATGTACACATACATTTTTAACAATCATTCATAAGCATGCAACACATCACTATCATGGTATAAGGTATTATATGAAAGAATATTAGTTCTTCATCACATAATGATCATAAAATTATTAAACCTAATCATAAATTGTTATGTTTATCATTTTAACTCCTATTAAATTTTCAAATCTAAAGGCAACAACATCAATTACATATTCTTTGTCTAGTCCGTCTTTCCAAGCCATTCAAGGCATACTTGTGAAAAACAGATAAAAGGGAGAAGGGATGGGAAGAGGACATAAAAGAGGTGTGAGCTATTTTGAAATAGCTTCGTGAGTAGGCACAAAAAACATCATCCATAAAACATATATTTTCATGCTAGTGGAATGCAATATATTCGAACATTTTACATAACTTTCACATAAAGCGATTATATCCCCATAGACTTCCTTGCCCGATTGTCGAGGCAACTCCTCAAGACTTTATTAACACTAAACCTAAGCAGTCAAAGCATACCATCAGGTCATGATCTGAGCAGCCAAAGCATACCCTCAGACTTTCATTTACCATTAAGTATAGTGCCAAAAAGCTCTTTTAGCCATTTTGGTCTTACCATATGTTGGTGTCAAGAAGCTCATTTCAGCAAACTTGGTTGCTCATACCTTTTCATATCATTCCATCAATTCATCATTCACTAAAGTCTGTGGCTCATTCATAAGTTATTGAATCATTAAATCACATATACATATGTAATGCAACATATATCATTATCTAATGCAAGCAACCTAGTATTATGATGCATCCATATTCTATAAAATAGTTCTAACTATAAAATAGTTCTAAAATAGTTCTAACTATAAAATAGTTCTAAAATAGTTCTAACTATAAAATAGTTCTATGTCATACAATTTAAAGAATTCAATATCTAATCACCTGGACAATTGCGTCTTCACAAATAGTCCAATTACTGCTGCTTCTGGTTCCTTGAGTTTAGTCCTACATTGACGAACTTTGGATTAAGGACAAATCATATACACCTTTCTATACTATAATACACATTCCTATACTTTTCCCTTCATTTCATTCATTTTATCATACTTTTAAAGCTACTGTCTAATTATCCTAGGTACTATAGTTGGAAACCGAAAGATATCCTTCACTCTCCTATGATTTTCGAACCATTTCCCTACTTAGCCCAGTGATGTTTTAACTGCATCCCTTAGTACTGAATTGTCACCTTGTACTAAATGATACTTTTGAGCATGCGTTACCATCTTACTATACCTTGTCGAGTGATGTCTTACATATATCCCTTAGCTACCGAATCATTTTGTTGACCAAGTCAACTAAAATGATTCAGTTACATCATTTATTTTATTCATTTATTTATTTTTTAGTCATAAAATGTCTCGGTATTACCCTTGAGTCATCTATATGACTCAGTTCGGAAGCTTAGTTTGTGGTGACCATATTATCGTTTTGGTGACCAAAAACTGAGTTTTTCCCATAATGTCAAAATCTGCTTCCTTGTATTTTCAATCTATTCATACATATTTTATTCATATTTTCACTTTGAAACACATCCTTTAACTTCTAACATCATTGTCTAACCTCAACATCCTTATTCAAACACCTACATTACACTAAACATAAATTTTCATGTGAATCGTTGTTCATCATCAATATTTTTATTTTTTTCTTTTTTTGCATTTTCATCAAACACTCAAATTTACTATCAAACACATATGTAATGATATGCTTAGCATTTACTAACATCAACCCATGCATTAAACCTCATTTTATCAACTAAGAACATGCATTAACACATATAAATCAAGAATCAGATTCTTCCCAAAACTATCCAACATTTTGATCAACATTGCTTTAAATTTATATACATGTTCTAGTTTTCCCCCATTTCCCCTAATACAAGTTAGAAGGACGCTAACTAACCTAATTTGTAGGTGATTAGTGAGTGAGAACTCGATGTTTCCAAGTTCCCACTAGTGTCCCTCACTTCAAGTGGCTGGAAGCTTTTCTCATCCACTCAATGTGTGTTTTCCTTGGTTGCTTAGTGGATCCGCACTCCTTTAACTCTATTAAACTCAATCTATGATTTCCTCTCAGTCTTTGGAGGATTTTAGGCACACTATCGATTGCAGGAGTTGGTTTCTCCTAGAAACTATCTCCTGCCATGGTCATGTCCCTTTTATAGGGACATGGCTCGGTACGAGGTTTGGCTCTAAGCCTATTTACATATTCAATTGACTCTTTTGCCCTTTCGTTCATTCTATTTTCCATTTCTATTTTTTTCATATCTTTTAACATTTTATCTTTACATTTTAGTCCTTAATAAATTTATTTATTATATATTTAACCCTTATTAACTTTTTTTAGCCTGGTTTCTGAATATTCGAAGAATATTTCAACTTGAAAATCTGAATTCTGATAATAAAGAAGTGTTAAGTGTTACATGTTCAGTACAAAATATTTGTGTTGTAGCATTGCACCATTGATATGACTCCTCTTTCAATAAGGAGACTATATAAGTTAAGTTATCCGATGGGGAACAATGTAACTATTGTAAAACCATTTCAGTGCTTTCTAACTAATATTCTATTGTTGAAGGGTCATCCTCTTTCTTACCCTTAAAATCAACATACATGCCATATCCTTCCTTTTACCCAATATACCCACCATATCTTATGTACCCCTCATATTCAGGATAATTAGGGGATATACCAATACTAGAAAACCCAGTTCCTTCAGCTCTCCAATTCCACCTCCCACTACAATATTTGTTGTTCCTAAATCTTAACCATCTAGGGCAACACAAGCAAGTAGTGGTAAAGCTAAAATGATAGATTATTTGAAATTGGATGCACCTAAATATAAAGAAAGGAATGGTCCATTTAATTATATTAAAGTAATTAAAGTAATTACAGATAAATTGGAGGCTAATGATAGCATAGCCATTCAGATGATCTGATTTACACTTCGATGCAAGAAGGCAAAGGAGTGGTATAAGCCTTACATTGAGCCTAAAGTTGGAGAATTGTCATGCGAATAGCTTGCATCTTAATTCATAGGATGAGCTTTTCTTGATAGTTTCGAAGAGTTGAAAATGATTTAGTTTGAGCAATTCAAACAGACTAACGAGATGCGTGTGGTTGAGTATACATATAAATTTATAGACCTATTGCAGTATATGGGTCATGTATATGATACAGAATAGAAGAAAGTAAGGAGGTATGCAATGAGACTCCATAACAAGTATTCCTCTCTTATCATGGCAATTGAGAGGGAGAGCTTCCATAGTATTATTGATGCAGCTAAAAAAAGGAATATAGTGCTATAATTGGGGGTATAGTATCATCTCGATTTGCTAGACAAGGATAATATGCCATTCCTAGAGCTACAGATTCATGGAGGATTGATCTTTTTCCCTTGCAAATGCATCATCGGGAGACAAAAAGGAAAGCGTAGCTCCTTAAAATTCCAAAAAGAATAAGTTTTGGAATCGGTTAAAATCTAGAATGTGAATGGATAATAGCTCTAATTCTAGTTCAAATAGAATGACATGTGCCAGATGTGGCAAGCTACATAAAGGTTCTTGTAGGTACGGGACCAATGCTTTCTACAGATATGGCCAAGAAGGACATATGGCTAAACAGTGTCCTAATGCAAATAAAATAACACAAACATAGCAAACAACTTTTGGTAATATGTCCCAATCGTCTATTTGACCGATTTCATCAGCAACCTCGTAGTGTAGTGGCCAATGTAGAGGTAGAGGGGTAGGTTCCTCGTTAGGTGCACTAGTAGAAGGCTCTACTATACCTACACAGATATTTACCATGACTCAAGAGGACTACCAACATAGTGGTGTAAGGTAACATTCTCATTGGTTGCTCATATGTACATGTATTAATGAACCTAGGTGCTTCCCACTCCTTCATATCACCTACGACAGTGAGTAGTGTGGGTCTAATAACTGCTTAGATTAAGTGTCCCTTATGGGTTAGTGGACCCAAATGTGATTTGTCCTTGGTAAAGTTAATATGCCAGTGTTGTCGAGTATTTATAGAGGATAAATGCCTTCTACTTGACCAAGTGGTTCTAGAGTTGACGAATTTTGATGTCATTCTAAGGATGAATTAAATATCTACACACAGTGCTACCTTGGAATGTAGGAACAAGGTAATCAGGTTTCGAATGTAGGATGAATCATAGGTTATTTTTTAGGGGAGCATGTCAGGTATCTACAAGGTTGATATCTAATATGTAGGCATATAGATTGATTAGGAAGGGGATGGTAGGGTTTATAGATCTTGTGATATTGATAGATCATGATGTTAGAGGGTTGATGTTAGTACCGATAGTGAGAGAGTTTCTTGAAATGTTTCCTAAGGACCTTATAGGATTACCATCTGACAAGGAAATAAAGTTTGAGAATGAATTGTTACTAGGCATCAAGCTTATCTCTATTTCACCCTACATGTGGCAGCTGCATAGTTAAAGGAATTAAAAGCACAATTACAAAACTTAGTAGATAAGGCCTTCATTAGGCCTAGCACATCACCATAAGGTGTTCTAGTGCTGCTTGTAAACAACAAAGATGGATCCATAAGATTACGTATTGATTACCGACATCTAAACAAAATAATGATAAATAATAGGTACCCCTTACCTAGGATAGATGATATATTTGATCAATTAGCATGAGTAAGTTACTTCTCATAGATTAATCGACGATCAAGCTATCACCATTACAAATTAGAGAGAATGATGTGGCAATAATGATATTCAAGACCGGGTATGGGCATTATAAGTTCCTAGTATGCCATTTAGGTTGACCAATGCCCCTAAGACATTCATGATCTCATGAACAAAATATTTCAGCCTTTTCTAAATCACTTTGTGATTGTCTTTACTGATGACATTCTAGTGTATTCCAAAAATCCAGAAGAACATGCTCAACATTTAAGAATTATGGTATAGACATTAGGAGAATACTAGTTGTATGTGAAGTTCTTGAAATGTGAGTTCTAATTATATGCATCTCTTTCTTGGGACATAGTGTTAGATAAAGGCATCGAGGTTGATCCTAAGAAAGTAAAGGCAGTGGCAAATTTGCCTACACCTACTACAATAATGGAGATTAAGAATCCAGTTATTAAGATTGTTGCTCCTATGACCAAGTTGACTTAGAAAATCAAAAGCTTATATGGTTAGAATAGTGTGACAAAATTTTTCAAAAGCTAAAACAATGATTGACCTCAGCATCGATGTTAGCTCGACCTAATAATGGGGAGGACTTTCTATTTTGTGATGCTTGATGAGTGGGTTTGGGATGTGTATTGATGTAGAATGATAAAGTAATATCATATGCATTGAGGCAACTAAAGAAGCATAAGAAAAATTATCCTACCTGTGGACACAATAATTTGTCCGATACCTTATTGAATAGACATCAAGTCCAAGGGAAACCCTGAAGGAAGTTCGGACCTAGATTGAGCCATAACACGCGATGAGACATCACATCTCGCCCACCTTGAACTGAGACATGTCTCTCAGTGTCGTCCTATACTGCAATATGAGGGACAAGCCCCCTGGACACCACCGACTGGACCATTTCATTCTCATGATGGCTGACATAGCTTAGCCACCGCAAATAGAAACTTAGCATTGATCTTAGCCCTTCAAGTCTCATCAAGATTAGATCAACGGTGCAACAGGATGCTAGCGTGGCTTGTGTCATGTGCCCGTTCAGAGCTTCTATGCCCATGCAAGAAAGGTCCAAATTCATTTGGCAATGGGTGCCGTTGGATTTAACCCTCCTTCAATCTCAGTCGTTAGATTTGGACTGTCACTTCCCACTAAGTAAAACCCCATTCAGGCCACAACCTTTTTCTACCTCGAGTGACCCATTAGATATGGCTAAGCTGATTGTCACATTTAATGCTCTGCATATCTTTAAACCCGGGCCATAAGATGGCTCCTTTTAAAGAGAGTCATCCAGATGAAAGGGGAAAAAGCTCTATAAATACCTCACTCCACACCATTGTAAGAGGGGCTAAAAAAAGACAAAACTCTGAGAAGATCATTAGGAGGAGCACTTTTGCTTTAGATTTGATCTTACAGGAAAGAAGATTATGAAGAAAGGAAAAGATAAAAGGAGTCAGATTAAGGCAAAAACCAAAGAGGAATGAAGGAAACTCTCCCAACAAGAGAAGGAAACATGTCTGTTAATGCCCTATGGACATCTACTCCAAAAAGCTTCTTCACTTAAAGATTCTCCCTTCTCTTAAAGTCCTTTAGGTTAGTCATATTAGCAAGAATCCATATCATAAAGTAGCATTTATATTTAGTTTTACTTGGATTTCAATTCTTGTTTTAACTAAACCTTTTGAGCAACCCTTCAAAAGATCAGAAAACTCTTTACTTGGTAGATTCACCCTTTTGAAAATAGATTTATATTTTTTTATCCCATTGAGGACGGAATTACTCATCCTTGAGTTAGTTCCTTTCTCATTTTTCTCGTTTGTGGGAACATTAAAAGATCCTATGACTGGACAAGGAAGAGTTGACAAGTGAATCTAAGGATTGTTGTTGGTGGTGTGATCAGAAAATGTATGACTAAAGAGACGCATGCCCTTCAGTGACGAAGTGGGGTGCCTAACACCTTCCCCACACATTTAAAGAATCCCAGATTTGAGATCTCCTAATATTCACTAGTGTCTCATCCTAGGGCGTATAATGGTTTTCTTTGTCTTCCCCTCAAAATCAGGGTGGCGACTCCTAATCCTCTCATCCCACGGCAGGATGGCATTGCACCAGTGGACAATTTCCTCATGATAGCTTGGCAACTTCACTAGGGATGAAAGGCCAGCTTGAACTTCATCCCTGGAAGGAGGTAAGTTGACCAAAGGTTTTAAGGCGGAAATGAAGTCGTACTTATGGTCGCACAAATGAGCAATAGTCTTTGGATTTGAAACTTAAGATTTTAAGTCTCTCCCCTTCCCCTCTCTATCACACTATGTTCTTCATAAGCATCATCACAAATCTATATTGTTTATTTTATTTGTTATGGATCTGAATGGTCCTGGTTGAAAGGAGGTTCTAGAAAATCTAGGTCACTATGAGTATCATACACGCCTTGAAAGCTCTGCTCTTGAGCTATTTATCCCTAAGACATAGGAGAATGTTCGCGTAACAGTGCCCGAGGAACATTTTCCTGGTAGTATCCACTAAGGTTTTCACTTGGACTAGGACCCGTCTTGTCATGAGTCGTAGTACCCGAAGGACATTTTCCCCGGTAGCACTGTGTCAACAAGGTAGGGCATTGTTGTTTACAATGACGACTGTTCAGAGACTTTTAAAAGTTCCAAAATAGATCCTAGCCTTTGCCATGCATTGGGATGAGGGATGAGCCTGATAGGAGCCACCAAAATTCACCGAAACTTCAAGATAAATATGAGAAAGTGGTCAACGATAGAGACAGAATGGTCCAAACAAACCTTACATCAAAAAAATTCCTCCATAAAATCTCACTCTGAACTTTCCAATTCTCTCCTCTCTATCCAGTGAAGCAATTTTAAGTCATGACATCGTCTAGAGTACCATTAGCAAACTGTTTGCGGATTAATAGTGAAATGCATGAAAGGGATTGTGTCGAAAGAGAAGCTATCTATAGTTGAAAGTCGTTGCCTCGGCCAGACCACGTTCGGGTTAAGAAGGAAAAAAATGAATTAGGAAGGGTTAATCGAATGTTGGAACATACTCCCAAAAGAATACCAAGTTGCCTTTAGGTCTAATTACATAAAAATTACCCAATTACCCAAAGTAAGGGTACAAGAATCAACGTTACAAGCCATTGTGACCTGATGCAACCCTGCGTACCAGGTGTTCTCTTTTAATGATATAAATTCCACTCCCACCGTAGAAGAGTATCAAAACTTACTTCAGGAACCATGTAAGCACCCTCACCATGTATACTTGCATCTGAGCAGCAAGGATACCTATAGGAGGTTAGCAACACTCATTCAAGTTCTTGTAGAGGAAGTTTAGGTATAAGAAATTCACATGGGAGATTCAGGAGCTTGGAGTTGGCATTACCTCAGACAAATCTTTCTAGGACATTGCAGCCGATAGAACTTCGAGGCCGCATCCCGAACCATGGCGGTCGGTTTATACATGCTCATTATATTCTCTTCTATGACAGACATGATTAGCCGAGAAGGGGTACATTTCTATGGTGATTTAGAATCCCATAGGATAAATCCGGTGCCATCCATCTTGGCGGAAACATTTCTCTCCTTGACCCATTGTAGGGAAAAAAGGGAAGGGAGCTTAAATGTTGCAGACCACTCCTCTATCTCTAGACCCTGAGCCATGCATTCTCCCAAGAATTTCGAGGCCTCATATGGAGTAATGAATAATGTCCCTTAGAAAGAATGATGATGTCCGGATACCTGAAAAGAGTAGTTGAGAATGGAAGGATATGATCCAAGAATACATAAATGATAATTATTGCTAGCGGAAGCTATGGAAGCCGGACCAAAATTTCCTATTCGCAACAGGAAATTACCTTCCGTGACATTGATTGCAATAACCAAGTGCACGAGTTACACGCCTTCCCTTATCATGAGGCAATTTGACAGTACTCAATCTGTGCCAGAAATAGAGCCATTCCAGGAAATGGAGTTCCACTACTACAAGCCACAAGCTCTCCGCATTCAGGAACACGTGGGAGCATGTCACAAAAGCCACTCAAAAAAAGAAGAGGTCATTAACAACCGAAAGATATCAAGCCTGGAGAGAAAGTTGAGATAAGAAGCCTGAAAGGCCAGGAAAACCAAACAAAGAGGACTAAGAGTTTCCTCAAACCAAAGTAGGAATACATCTTCAACTTCTTATTGAAGAAAATATAACCCTACGTCGAAGGATAAATGAGTTGGAAGAGGAAAAATAAGGGCTGAAACGAACCTCGAATGGGCAGAAATAAAAAATCGAAAGAGAGATGGAATCTATAAAAAGAGAAGTCCAGTTGACCAAAGAAGATTATTCTAAGTTATGGAAAGACCTATAAGAAACTCGGAAGAGGTCAAGGGATGAAGAAGAAGAAAGACTCATTTGACCAAATTATGGGACAAGGAAAGGGGTTTAATCGGTGGATGGTTAATTCAAGCTCTCGCCAACTAAGAACGAATAGAAGTAGAACTCGCCCAGGAAAAGGAACAGGTGGCGGATCTAGCCAAAACCTTATATGAGTACTGTGACAAGAACTCTCGGGTAAAGAATCAGCAAGAGCATATCAACCTCTAATACGTCTGCAAAAGGAGTGACAAGGCTCTATATTGTGATCTTCACTTAGAACTTAAAGGAAAAGTCAAAAGATAGGAAGACCTGGCCTCAAGTGGGAAAGAGGAACTCCTCCGAGATTTGAGTAGGCCCTAGCAGCATTAAACCCCATGTAGTACGACGAGATGCTGCACAGTTACCTTTTGAAGTGCAAGTCGATATGGAGGGCCCTGCCAGAACTAAGGCCTTAAAAATGCCTTTCATAGTAACAAGCCTGAATACATCAATGAAATTCACAACGATTTGCTACTTTCACTTGGATGAATGTCATGACTGAATAACTTTCCATTTTTAACTCCTCTCTTTAATTCCTTTTAAATTTCTCCCTTGTCCTAACATAAGAAAATAAAATGAGGATGGCTAAAAATGCCAAACTAACTCTAAAAAAAATCCTCCAGGAAAAATAGCAAAGACACGGCGGAACCCAGCCCTAGACCTAGGAACAAAGTTATCAAGGCGTGAGGCGCCACTAAGGCGATAGGAGCTCCTATAGCCTTAGGCGCGAGGCCGCAAGGAGAGGCGAGGGCCTTTTTCAAAAAGGCGCCAAAGCCAATTTTTTTATAATTTTTTTATGTATATACACAATTACACACATACTTAATCCCACATAAAAATATCACATTTTAACTAGTTTGATAAACATAAAAAAATACTTAAACAAAAAAACAAATATGTTATTTTCACTAACACAATAGAATACATAAAA
>CAOGCB010826504.1:0-11396 GCA_948266635.1 Cnidoscolus chayamansa | reverse complement strand
TAATTGAGTTGTTGTTTTCTATCTATATAATTATGTTTAAATTATTAATGTCTCGATTATTTAGTAGATTTCAGAAGTAATTATGTAAATTTGCCGATTATTGCAAACACAACATAAAGAAGAGTAATAGGTGGACAAATCCCGTTCCTCGTGGGAACGATCTTTTTATTACTACGTTGCGATCCGTATACTTGCGGGTAGATCAAGCAACAAACATTATGAATGCATTTAAGAATATTGAATTCCTAAAAACCGAGTTTTGATGAAAAGGAAGATTTTATAAAGATATGATCTAATGTTACTTGAGTTACTATTTTTCTATACATAATTATGTCTAATTGCTCATATCTAGGTGTCTTATTAGAATTAGTAAATGATTTATGGATGTATCGATTTATTGCAAACACGACATGAGAAATGAGTAATAAATGGACATTTCCCGTTCCTCGTGGGAACGATATTTTATTACTACATTGTGATCCGTATACTTGCGGGTTAACAAGCTACAATAGTAGTTTGCAAAATTAGTTAAGCTAAATTCATTTTTCTTGTGTGTTTTTGAAAAGAATTTTCTCCAGAATTAGTTAGCCAATTTTAACTCTTGAGTTAAAATTAGGTATCTATTCCAGCTCATTTCAACTTGAACTTTCTTGCTTTAAACTTATTTGAACATATCAAAAACTTTTCTAATGTATGAGAAATCATTGGCATAGACTCACTTCTCTTAATATGATTTTAGCCTAGATTTTCATGTCTTCATAGATCTTCATGAAGTTCCTCATTTCCATGCTCTTATCACTTTCTTCATTCTCTTGATTTGTTTTCTCCACTTGATCTGAAATCCTTGAGAATCATGTTAGCACAATTCATTAAGTTTTGTTATCATCAAATTAAATACAAAACTACAGCTTCCATGGCTAATTCAATTTTTTCTTAAAAAATCATTTGTTTTAGTTAGAGATATAAACTTAGGCCTCTTGATTGGTCTTTTTGAATTCTGGCCCAAGTATGAGACATGGATCAATTGGTAGCCTCTTCTCCACACATTTCAACCACCATAGTGAACTTAAGTGTTTCTACAAGTTTCTGCTCACATCTTATAAAGTTGCACTCTTGAAGTTCCATTGATACTTGATCTTGAATAAAGGCATTCAAGGCTACCTGAAGCTTGGTTGCACGAGCTCTTGTGATTGCTCCACTTGGAAAAAGCCAAAAGATCCATGCTTCCTTGATTTGTATCACTATTCCTACATTTACTCTCATGTTCTTTCCTATTTATGTCCTAAAATTTCCTTAACCTCGTCTCTGATAATAAAAATGTAACACCCCTTACCCGATTTATGACTAACATAGATAAAGTGTGTACTTCTGATTCTCTTCATTGATTTATCCATTAATAGCAAAGGTACTACAAAACACTACAACTCTAGATTTTAATAACAAATACTATCCTAATGGTAGAAACAAACCAGTTAAACCGAGTCTTTGGTTTGTATACTTCTTGGATAACCATATCTCATAGTCTCGTTGTTTGGAACCTGCGTGTGGTAAAAACCAGCACACTGAGCTTTCGGTCAATAGGTGTACAAGTAGAATAATAACAATATTGCATATTAAGGATATAATCTAAACATATAAATTTGGAAACCAAAACTAATCTCAATTTTATAACAGTTAAAAACATATATAATTATTTTTTTATTATTGATTCATTCATCATTGTTCGAAATTAAGACAGATATTTAAGGCCCAAGCACATTAAGCAGGATCGACTGATAGTTTTAGGGATTACCATTTTTAAATCTGAAGGGCGTATCAGCCAGTCTATGTGGGGTACCTAGTCCGTAACCCTGAATAAACATTTTGAAATGCAAGATAGGCAGTTGCGGTACCTATGACCTGTCACACCTCTAATTTATCTTTCTATTCCTGACTCAATTAACTAGGGCCATTTATAACATTACCAATTTATAGTACAATTTCTTTCTTCACTGAGTAATGCATAATATTTTCCCGAGTTATCATTCATGCAACCCGAGTGATCCCTTATTTATCATATTACATTATTATTTAAGGCCACATACTCCAGGCCATATAACACCTTATTGTTTATCATATTTCACTTTATTAAGGCTATGACAACAACCATTACCGATTTCTTCATATACATTCTTGTTGATCATATTCCACTTTGTTAAGGCTGCAAAACATTACCATGTTTTATGTTCATGCCCACATTTATATTTTCCCTTAGTGAACACCTCTTTGTAGTTATATCTCACCCTTCCTTTCCCTTACTAGTTCCTTAACTTATTTTAACAGAGGCTATTATATTTATATTTTATTTCAGATCTTACTATAATAAAGTTTAATACACTCCCCATCCGAGACATCCCAAACTAGTTATTAGCTCGCCCATGACATACCGTACCGAGACAATATTACGCCACTATATTAATTTTACCTATTCTAACCCTTTTGTTGTCCCAAGTATGAGTGGCCAAGAGGGGATGAATTGGTCGCTTTTTCAATTCAATTAATTTTTCAAGTTCTTGCTTTTAACTCTTATGAAAAATTATGGTTGAATACTTTTAAAGTGTTATCTAATTAGGTCAAGGTATGATAAGTTGATTATTTTAAGACTGCATAATACACAATTAGCTAGCTAAAATTTTACCTGTGAATAAAGTTACTGTTCACATTACTATTCACGCTGAAATTAGAAAGGTATTCAGGTTAGCTAAAATTAAGTTACAACTTAATGAATTTCTACAACAGTTTATCAAACAACAAATTTCTTCAATTAATCAAGGGAATACATATAAATTGACATTCAAAAGTAAGAGATAAGGTCAAAATAATTCAAACACATCAATTTATGGTGGTTCAACAATGCAGTCTACATCTACTATTCTCAAGCTTTCTCTTGAGACTTTTATCCATTATGATCTCTTTTTCTAAGCAAGATGTCACGTATGCTTATTAGGGCTTAGGAGATTAGGTGTCTAATTAAATTATAATTGAGAATTTAAATGCATGATTAGGTTATGCACATGATGAGATATTTCCTTGATTTATATGGAGTATGGAAGAGTGTTAGAAGTAGTAGGGCATTTATTTAAATGTGAATGTGCATGTGGTATGCAATTGGCATGCAACTAGTGTATGTATAGGTTGCATGAAATATGATGAACAAGTAGGTAAATATGAATGAAATGCCTTTGATGGCATGTGAATTTTTAAATGAAAATTCTATGAAAAATAATGGTAAAAGGAAAATGAAATACAAATGAATTTATTTGTGAAAAAAAGGAAGCTAGAGTAACTTAGTAGGATTGTAAGTGACATGTAAATTTTAATGTGTACGTAATTAATTTCGGATTCATTTAAATTAAATAAAAAATGGACATAAAATTTATATATGGTTGATTCAAATAATAGACTAAGATTAATTTAAAAGGACTAAAGTATGGATTTGAAGGCAAGATGGCGATTAGCAAAATAAATTTTTGCTAAGTAAGTTAATAATAATAATAATAATAATATTATTATTAGAAAAGTAAAAAAAAAAAGATAAAGAAAAAAAATGGATGAAGAAGTGGCCGCCTATCCAATAAAAAAAAGGAAACATAAAAGAGAAACAAAAGTGGGTGGACTGATAGAAAGAGAGAGACAGAGAGAGAGGGAGAGCACGAGAAAGAAGAAGAAGAAGAAGAAGAAGGAAGAGGAGTTTAGAGAAGGGCCAAATTTTCAGCAAGTTGGTATTTTAATTTGATCGATTAAATTTGACAAAATGCATATTTTAGTGACTTGAAATTCAAGTTTAAACCTATGATGGCATTGCCAAAGTAGCATATTTCATTATGTTATTTTACTTGATTTTTTGTGTTTGTGTTATGTTTTACTTGTTTTCTTGTAGTTTTGGGTTAGAAATCTTGCAGTTATGAAGTCAAGCCTTGGAGTAAGAAAATCAAGCAAAAAGTGGATTAGAAAGGTGAATTTTGGTGCTGAATGTGCAACTCAAGAGAAAGTCGCGAGCGTGACTTATTTCCTTATGGTCGCAATTTGGACCACAACCGAGACAGTAACTTTGGAAAGAAAGTCGCGAGCGCGACTTTAGGCTTCACGGTCGCGAATTGTGCCAGAAATCATACATTAGCTTCTGTGATCAAGTCGCGAGCATGACTTCCATTTGAACGGTCGCGACACGGCATCCTGCAGTTGCAGAACTGAAAGTTGGTCGAGGAGACATGTTGCTTCAAGGTGTCCATTGTGAACCCCTCCTCGAAGATGTGCATTTTTGCAATGGATGCAAGTGCAAATGAAATAGGGATGAATGCACGTGGATGTGTGTGAGTCGCCACCTGGTTTAATTATTTTAGGGTAAACTAGGAAAAACCCTATGACTCCAATTTTAATTAATTAACCTAATTTTTATATTAATTAGCCCAATGAACTAAAGCACAGTCTTCGAACCCGAGGTGGATCCCGAGACCATGTCATGCAGATTAACTAACTATTTTAAATGTAGCTGAAATGCAGGGTAAAATGCTTTAATTTATACTGGAAATTATGAATGATTTTTAAAAAATGGTGACTTGTTATTTGGGGTTTATTCCCAAATATGCCTACGTACCCTTTTATTAAATAAGGAATCAAAGTCAACGTAGTTCGGGAATGCCTTTTTGAAAGAGCTTTGATTTTGAGTCTTTAGGGCCAAATTGGGTTTTGGGCTTTTTGTTGCCAAAATTGGTTTTTTGGGCACTTGGTGCCTAGATGTGATTTTGGGCATTTGTTGCCAAATTGTGATTTTGGGCCTTTAGGGCCTAATGGTGAATTTTGGGCCTTTGGGCCAAATTGGGAATTTTGGGCCTTTGGGCCAAATTGGGAATTTTGGGCCTTTGGGCCAAATTGGGAATTTTGTGCCTTTAGGGCCAAATTGGGAATTTTGGGCCTTTGGGCCTAATTGGGAGTTTTGGGCCTTTGGGACAAATTGGGAATTTTGGGCCTTTGGGCCAAATTGGAAATTTTGGGCCTTTAGGCCAAATTGGGAATTTTAGGCCTTTAGGCCAAAACAGATTTTATTGGGCCTTTCAGGCCAGATCTGATCTCATTGGGCCTTTTAAGCCAGATCTGATCTCATTGGGCCTTTTATCCCAAATCTGATCTCATTGGGCCTTTAGGGCAAGATCTGATCTCATTGGGCCTTTTAGGCCAGATCTGATTTAAATGAGGCAATTGATTTGCCAATTGGTTGAGTGAAATATAATGTAGGCAATTTATTGCCAAAATAATGAGATTTAGGCTTTTAAAGCCACAATTATGGATTAATTGGACTTTATTAGCCGTTTTGTTTGAACTAGGGTGTTATGCCATAGTCATAGATCAACTAGACATTTGTGGCCCATAGGTTCGGATCTAGCTTAAATACCTCGATTATTGATTAATCGGGCATTCTAGCTTAGATCTGTTTAATTAAAATGAGATGGATGCATTATGCTTAACTTAGAGTTTGAGTAGAAGAGAAGTATGCATGAGATACTTGAATTAAAAGAGATAGAGTTTAAGAGGAAGTGTACCTGATTTAGAAGTCTACCACTACGGAACTTCAGTTTGCCAGATCTCAAATTATATTAGAAGTGATCACGAATCAATTGAAATAATGCTTAAAAGAAAACCTAACTAATGCAGGAAAGCAATAGAAGAATCGCAAGAAGCGAGGAGGGAGAGTGAAAGCTCGTCAACACAAGCGGTGTGTAAAAATGAAGGTCGGGGGGTCAATTTATAGGAAAAATATCGGCCTAGGGCGGTAACCGCTTAGGGCGGCAACCGCCTAGGGCGGTAAGTTAGCGCCGAGACTGCCGATTTTCATTCCGGAGGCTTTTTCGGGAGTTCTAGACCTCCAAAAATTATTCCGAGAGTACCCTTGGGTTCTTCGCGACGTCCCGGACGTTTTGAGTACCATATTGGCATATTTCCATAAACTTTTCTGAAAAGCCTCCGGTCTGGCCGGACTATTTACAGTATGGGAAAACAGGCTTTCCGAGCGTCAAAATTCGAATATTCACAGTTGCCCCCCACTGGCTACCATAAAAATGGTTTATGGGAGCCAATGGTTGTCTGAATCGCGAATTTTGAGTTCGAGGGTTTGGACCCGTGTTTTGGTTATTTTCCGAACTACTTTTACTTACATTTAATTAGTAAAATAGTGTGATGCATGTATGGATGATTTTTTTCATGAGGATTTTTTTTTTGACTTTTTCATGTATGAATACCGGATTTTTGGGGTACTTAGTACCAAAATTTGGAACTTCTGGGCCTTTGTGGCCAAATTGATTTTTGAGGGCCTTTAGGGCCAAATTGATTTTTTTGGGCCTTTGAGGCCTAATGGATTTTTCGGGCCCTTGGGGCCAAATGGATTTTTCGGGCCTTTGAGGCCAAATTGATTTTTCGGGCCCTTGGGGCCAAATTGATTTTTCGGGCCCTTGGGGCCAAATTGATTTTTCGGAGCCCTTGGGGCAAAATTGATTTTTCGGAGCCCTTGGGGCCAAATTGATTTTTCGGGCCCTTGGGGCCAAATTGATTTTTCGGGCCTTTGGGGCCAAATTGATTTTTCGGGCCTTTGGGGCCAAATTGATTTTTCGGGCCTTTGGGGCCAAATTGATTTTTGTTGGGCCTTTGAGGCCAAATTGATTTTTTGGACTCTTAAGGCCTAATGGATTTTTTCGAGCCCTTGGGGCCAAATTAGTTTTCGGGCCTTTGATGCCTAATTGATTTTTTGGGTACTTAGTACCATTTTTTTTTTGCCTTTTGGGCCAAATTAGTTTTTTGGGTACTTAGCACCAAAATTCTTTTTTTGGGCACTTGGTGCCTAATGGATTTCTTTGGGCCTTTGAGGCCAAATTGATTTTTTGGGCCTTTGAGGCCAAATTCGGCCTTTGGGGCCTAATTGATTTTTTGCTAGGCCTTTGAGGTCGAATTGATTTTTTTTTTCGGGCCTTTGAGGCCAAAATGATTTTTTTCGGGCCTTTAAGGCCAAAATTGATTTTTTTTTTCGGGCCTTTGAGGTCGAAATGATTTTTTTAGGCCCTTGGAGCCTAATTGATTTTTTGGGCCCTTGGGGCCAAATTGATTTTTTTCGGGCCTTTGAGACCAAAATGATTTTTTTCAAGAATGAATCCTTTTTTAGTCACGGTATGCACAGTTGGACCAAAAGTCTCTTCAAGGTAGAAAAGATGAATTCGGGGAGGTATGGTCTGTTTCCAATTGCTACCCTTAGGGGAGTGGTTATTGACTAAGAATTTTTACGGGCTTGTATCAGATTTTGGGACCCGGAGGCTCACGTTTTCTGGTTTAGGGACATGATGGAGGAGATGTGCCCTCTTTTAGAGGAATTCTGCACAATTATATGGTGCCCCCAATGCCCCTTTTGTCATGCAAGAGGTAAAAATTGGGTATGTTTGGTCTTTTGAAGGCTTGTTTCAGTTTAGCCAACCACAAGCCAAGACCATGATTGTTGATGATCGGAAGGCAATTTCTGTTGTCGTCAATTGGTGAGTTCTCGGAAGCTCAATTAGATGTTCCCAATAGGATGAGGCTGACGATGCGAGCCTTTGCTTTCTGTTTACTTGCTGGTTTATTCAACAAGGACCAAGGCTTTGGAGATTTGCAATTCTGCCCTGATGATTAGGCGAATGGAAGGGGATGAGCTGTATTGGTAGTATTGTCTTTGCTGAGTCTATTCGGTATCTGGATCGAGCGACTTTATGCCATGAAAATTGGACAATTTTTCCTTCTTTTTTTTCTTCTTTTTTTCTTTTTTTCTTTTTTTTTTCTTTTTTTCTTTTTTTCTTTTCTTTTCTTTTTTCTTCTTTTTTTTCTTTCTTCTTTTTTTCGTCTCTTATTTTTTGTCTTTTTTTAGGTCACCTCACCTAGAAAAGATTAGAAGGAACGCATTGCTGAGTGAGTTGGAGGGATGGACTGACACAGGCGAGGAGATTATTTTAACTCTTAGGGAGACAAGTGAGACTTCGGGACCTAAAGAGGACACGGATGATATTGCTTTATGCAGACACAAAGAGACTTAGTTTAGACTAGACTCTGGAGGGGGTACGGATGATGTTGCTTTATGCAGACATGGAGACTTTGTTTAGACTAGACTCCAAGGGGAATACGGACGATGTTGCTTTATGCAGACATAGAGACTTAGTTTTGACTAGACTCCAGGGGAATACGGACAATGTTGCTTCATGCAAACATAGAGACTTAGTTTTAGACTAGACCCTAAGGATTTTTCAGACTTTGGTCTTTTTGTACTTGAATAAATTTTGACTCTTTTGGGTCATTGGATTGATGATTCTTCTTCGAAGAATAGACACATGAATGATGATCTATCTTTCCAAGAATCTCTTACTTTTTCTTTTTTTTTTCATGCTCTAATTTTTGCCTAAGCCGCCCTTTCGGGTTTTCGACTTAGCGAGCTTTTGCCCTAACTTTTGCCTAGACTGCCCTTTTGGGTTTTCAGCCTAGGGAGCTACCCATTTTTGCCTAAGCCACCCTTTTCGAGTTTTCAGCTTAGCGGGCCCCGATTTTTGCCTAAGCCGCCCTTTTCGGGTTTTCTACTTAGCGGGTTTTTTGTAATTTATTTTTGCTTCTTCTTTTTTTTATTGGCAAAGAAGATAATGAATGTGTTGTTTTTTTTATTTAGACCGGGCCCCTTTTCGACTTCCTACGTATCTTCCTTCAAATTTCATTGGAGAATCAGGTCTTCGTAGTTCTTTCAGTTCTTCTTTACATAGAAATCACAAGAAGTAATTTCATGTGTAATGCTTTTCAAGCTGATCCAAATTGCATGGGTTCAACCATCCGGATCTGTTAAAGTGACGGCTTCGCCAGAAGTATCTTCTTTAGACTGTAGGGTCCAACCCAATGAGGGCGGAACTTCCTACGAGGATCTAGTGACTGTTCGTCTAATTTCTTTCAAAACCAAACAACCTTCTTCTAACTTGCGGTCTTTGACCTTTTGTTGAAGTGTCTAGATATTCTTAATCTTGAGTTTGATTGATTGTTTGTAATCTAATCAATGCCCCAAAGTTGAAGATGGTAATTCCTTAGCCTAATATGCTTTGTTGATTTGACTTTCCTGAATGATTCTTTGCCGACCAAACTTCCAGTTCAACAGGCAGTATTGTTTCCATACCATATACCAAAGGAAAACGGAGTTGCCCCCTGTAGGTGCTCCGATCGAAGTCTTGTGTCCCACAGGGCATTCGGTAGTTGTTCGTGCTTTTGAGTTGTCTTTCTTTGATAGGTTGCCCCGATATTTTTTAGCACCAAAGGCATAACCCTGTAGCTGTAGATTCTCCTCTCCGTGGTGAATGTCGCTTGTCTGGCAGATGCATTATTATTTAATTGTATCTGACAGCAAGATTGGTCAAGGAGACCATCTCGTGTCCAGTCATTTGATCTATTAATAAGTCAACATGTGGTAGGGGGAAGTCGTCCTTCGGACATGCTTTATTCAAATCTCGATAGTCCACACATATTCTGACTTTGCCATCTTTCTTCGGTACCGGCACAATGTTTGCTAACCATGTCGGGTCTATGAACTTTGTTCTGCAATTGCTTAGTTACTTCCTCCTTGATTTTCAAGGGCCATTTTGTTTTCAGCCTCTTTAGCTTCCGTTTTTTTTTTGCATAGCCTCAGGATACACTTGAATCTTGTGCACTACTATTGATGGGTCTATTCCCATGATGTAACTTGCCTTCGAGGGTCTGATCCCTGTTTGCACAATCATATGCAATGTATGTGTATGTTCATTTTCTTCTTTGCCAATTATTTTTTTTGTTTATCTCTTTTTTTTCATTTATTTTTGCTAAGAGATGCTTTGGAAAGATTGATATGAAGGGTAATCAATAATTCATGAATTTTTATTGCAAAGGACAGAATCATCCTGAAAGATTACATCGAATAAAAAATTTGGATTTTCTAAACCCGACATGGAAGACTTGAAGTTGGACTCTGACTCGGTTTTAGACTCGGGGTCAGACTCAGACTCAATACTGGACTTGATGTCAGACTCAGACTCAATACAGGACTTGGTTTCAGACTCTGTACAGGACCTGATGTCAGACTCAGACTCAAGGTTTGACTCGGAAAGGGGCTTGTTTTCAGCAGTACATTCCTCCTCGATGTATCAGTTTGTGAGGGGACCTTCATTCGGCTTGATCCGGCTCAGCATGTCTCGACTTTTGTCATTATCGGTAATAACTGCAACCTTGTCAAAGAGACTAGGCTACATGAGATCTTCTTTCAGTTGACCCATTTGGATAAGATCTTCTACCTTAGTGGCAGTAGCAATGAGCAACTGGAATGTCGGTAGGTACTGAATTTGCAGTTGTTGCTGGTAGACAGGCAGCAGGTTTTTGATTATTATGTCTACTTGCTCTTGTTCTGACGTCCAGTTTATCATTTGGGCGGCCTTGGTCCTCAATCTCGTAAGGAACGAGAGAAAGGGTTCATTGTTTCTCTGTTTGGTGGTCTCTAGTTCTCTCTGAGTAACATCCACCTCTCTATTGTAGTGGTACTGTCTATTGAAAGCATTGCAGATATCTTCCCAGGTCTTCATCTTAGACCAATCTAGGCTTACAAACCACCTGAGAGCAGCACCGGTAAGGGATTGTTGGAATAATTGAGCAAGGAGCTCACTGTTCTGTCCAAAAGGGTTAAGGGCCCCCACATACATTTTGAAGTGTGTTTTACGACAAGTGGTTCCATCAAACTTGTCCATGTTAGGCATCTTGAACTTTATGGGTAATCTGGCTTCAGGGAACAAGGACAAGGAGTCCATGTCCCCTACCTCTTTGTGTGTCTTGAGGGCAGTGATTGACCTCTCTAGCAGCTCTAACTTTTCTCTCACTCTCTGAGCTTCCAGCTCAGTAGCAATTCTAGAGGGCATGCCTTCCAAGTTAGGGGCTGTGAACCCCTCCCTAAAGATGGTGGTGTCTGTGAACCCCTCACCCCGCGTGTCACAGGAAAGTAAATAAAATTTGAATTATTTAAATGCCTATGACTAGGATGAATGCACATGTGTGTGAGTCGCCACCTGATTTAATTATTTAAGGGCAAATTAGGAAAAACCCTATGACTCCAATTTTAACTTAATTAACCTAATTTAATTATATTAATCAGCCCAATGAATGAAAGAGAGCCTTAGAACCAAAGGTGGATCCCGAGACCATGTCATGCAGTTAGCTAACCATTTTTAAATGTGATGAAATGCAGGGTAGAATGCTATGCATAATATTATGAAGAATTGAATGATGATGATGATGATTTTAAAAGTAATGATGAATGATGTGACTTGTTATTTGGGGTTTATTCCCAAATATGCCTA
>CAOGCB010825570.1:0-13053 GCA_948266635.1 Cnidoscolus chayamansa | reverse complement strand
TGTGTGAATGTAAAGTGAAAACTCTGATAAAGGTTTTGTAATAAAGAGATATTTATGTTGTGTGTATTATATAACTTTGATAATGTTTTACAAGACTGTATTATGATTTGATTTTGAAAGAGTTGATGATGATTTTATTTTGAGATGTTTTGGAAAAGTGAAAAGAATGATATTTTAAATCTTTAGAAAATATATATATATATATATATCTATATGCAAAAAATTTGTATAGAATTTTACAGGGCTATGATTCATCTTATCCCTTACAGGATGAGTAATGGTTTTTGTAGAGGAAGGAAGAAATCATTATTCATTCTGTGGGAGGCATGTCATGGGTAGATGTGACATGTCCACACTTATGTCATCCGATTATCTCAACTGTTCAAATTCTATCATCTTTAATTCTCTTGAACTATTTAGGAACACCTATTCTGTGAACTCATTAGTAAATTATTCCCAAGATAGCTCACCTACTCGAGGCTTAATATAGGTTTTAAATCATTCCTTTGACTTCTTACACCAAAATGTAAATCCTGTTATTTGAATGGTATGACTCTCACTCACCTCTAGCTCGTGAGGGGACATAAAAAAGGGTAAGCTATTTTGAAATAGCTTCATGAGTAAACACATAAGACATTCATTCAATAAAACATTAATTTCATACTTGTGAATGCATCATAGTTAAACAGTTCATATAACTTTGCACATAAGGTGATTTTGTCCCTTTATACTTCATTGCCCCGATTACTGAGGCAACTCCTCAAGACTTTATTCACATTACACCTAGGCAACCAAAGCATACCCTCGAGCCATGATCCAAACTGTGGAAGCATATCCTCAAACCTTCACTACCATTAAGTATAATGCCAAAAAGCTCTTTTCAGTCATTTTGGTCTTACCATATATTGGTGCCAAGTAGCTCCTTTCGGCCATCTTGGTCTTAATTACCATTTTATTGCATCATATACATTTTCGTCAATTCATCTTTCATTTCATTTGAAGTCTATGGCTCATCCATATGTCATTGAATCATCATAACACATGTCATTATGCAATGAAACATTTCTTGTACTCTAATGCAAGCACCCTAACATCATGATGCATGCAATGCATCATAACAGTTTAGCATCTACTCACTTGTAAAATTAGCATCTTGACAATTCCTCGTCCTTTATTATTACCTTTGATTCTTGAGGTTTAATCCTTTTTTGACGGACTTAGCATTAGAGACTAGCCATTTAACCCTTTTTATACTCTAAGATTTATTCTCGTACTTCCCCACATTACATTACTTTACTTTATATTATTCTATTGGTTCATTCCTATCATTCGAAGCCTAAGGATATGGTTGAACCTTTCAGTTCTAAGTCATAACCCTTGACCAACTGATGAATGTCATGACTCATCCCTTAGTTACCGAATCATATACTAGCCAAATGATGTCTTGACACATCCTTCGACCATCGAGTTATATTGTTGACCTAGTCAAATGATGTCTTGGCCTCATCATTAATTTACTCTATTTGCCCTTTACTTACTCATAAAATGCCTTGGTGTCACCATTTGATATTCTCTATGACTCATCCAAAAGCTTAGTTTTGGTGACCAATTACTATTTCGGCGACTGAAAATTGAGTTTTTCCCCAGAAGGTCAAAACAAACTTCATGCATTTCCCGCTTAACTAGACTTGTTCAACTCATATTTTTCTGGAACACATTTATCAACTTCTAAAATTCATATATCCTCAAACATCAACATTTTACCATTTAATACATCATTTAACATCACATTGTTCATTTGACTTCATCATCACCCATAGGTGACCATTTCTACTTAACACTCCAAAATATTGTTGCTTCCACATTCACCAACGGTTTTGGTGTTTATCAACTTGAACACATACAATGTACTTCATTTCATCAATTAACATGCATGTGTTAACTTTTTTCATCAAGGATCGAGTTCTAACTTGAAAGCATCTACATTTCTCAATATCCTTCTAAATTTGTATGTATGTCCTAGTTTTCACCTTTTCACCCCAATATAAGTTAGAAGAAGGATAACTAACTGTTTTTGTGGCGATTGTTGAGGAAGAGCTTGATTTCTTCAAATCTTGTAGGTGTTCTTACTTCGAATGGTTGGAAAATTAAATCCACCACTCTATTTTATGATTCACTTCACTTCCTTAGGTGAATCTGCACTTAGCATGTTCTTAAGACTTTCTAGTGATCTCTCTCTTGTTCTTTGATAGTTCTGGGCACAAAGGGTTTCACTGGAGATGGTTTATGTACCGTCACCAGGTCATTTATGCAACACTTTAGGCCATATAATCAAAGATTGACAAACTTATGTTTATATTTCAAATGGTGCAACAACTTCTCATAGATTTAAAACATGTTGCAAGTTACACAAACTTGCACCATTTTGCACAAACTCAATGTTTTTACTATTTAGATAAAAAAAAAATATGTACCATTTAGGCACACCAAGCATTCATACATAATTTCATATTTTTTCCAACCTAAGGTAGCAACACATTCTATTGCATATTAAAAAAGTCAAACACATAAAAACATTTACATAACATCAAAAAATTTAGCACACACCTAAGTGCACCATTCTTACACATACATATTACAATTGCACTAACTATGTTTGATTTTATTTTTGTCCAACCATAGTTACTCTAACTTGATACTCTTCTTTTATAAATTTATAGACTTCATGTAATACCCGGGACCGAAGAGGGTGGGAAATGATCGCCGGTGCTAGAGAGAGCACGGATAAGGAGCGCCTTCTGGCAGGCTTCTAGGTGGAGGGATACATGAATGAATCGATTCCACACCTGAAAAAGAGGGATCCGGAGACTGTGTAGGGATGGGGCTGCACAGTTGAGTGATTTCGACATTGTGCAGGTATGAGACTGTACAATTGAGAATAGCTTAAGAGATTTGATAGGTACTAGCTATATCAACAAGATGAACCTTCTTTTTCGGGAGCCTTTCCATAAGAACTCCATAGTTAAGTGTGCTTAGCTTGGAGCAATTACAAGATGGGTGACCTTCTTGGAAGTTCTCCAAAGCATGTTGGAAAGGATATATGTTGGTCTGTAGCGGCAAGCATCAAATTTCGGGTGTTACAGTTCCACTCTCTTTCTCATGTTTAAAGATATATGTAGGACTGAGATTAATTTGGAAAACACATTGGATGGTTAGGATTGAATATTCCTTCTAAACTTTTGGTAATTCTATATCAACCTACTTATCTTTTTTCATTTCTATATTGTACTATCATTTTCACCTTTTACACATTGATCTACTATACTTTATTTTGTATTATTCAAGTCTTTTTCATATGTATATAAAAGTCATTTTTAGAAAATTATACTTTGCCCCCATGTATGGAAGCACACACATCACTTTGACTATTTCTCTTTCTAAGCTAACTGAAAAACTTACTTTATATTTTAACCACTTTATGTAGGTTATTTAAAATCTAATCCCTTTTATTAAACATGTTTTAAAATGCTATTCCTATTTATGAATTAAATTTTTTAGTGTTAAGGATCTTGGTGTTAGGCTATCACATCTCTTAGTTCTACTTGTCCATACTTAGCTCTAACCCTAAAATATTATTGTAATGGCATTACTAACTTTCTAAGGTTATAAGGGTGTTACCAAGGTGTGTTTATAAAATGTCATATAACACTAAAATATGGGTATAACACTTTAAAATATGTATAATAAGGAAGAATGGAATTTTAGAAGGACCTATAAAAAGAGATAAAAATACAAAGTTATAAAGTAAACCTAGAAAGGAGAAATACAGTCAAAGTGACATATGTGCTTGTGTACATAGAGGCATGAGTATAATTTCAAAAATGACATGAAAAATATAGGCTTGTGCAATTGGTCGGTTCGATCCCAAATTGAATCAAACTTGAAAAACTGAAATAATAAATTTAGAGAATTAAACCAAACCAAAATATTGGAGAAAACTAAATCAAACTAAATCGATTATTTTCGATTCAGTTCGATTCGATTAGCCAAAAACCAAAGATACTATATCATGGCAATAATTAAAAAAAACACAAATAAAAATTACATAAAGGCCATAAATTTTCATATTGCGGAGTTGCACCTACCTTGGATTGATGAATGACTACTGCTTGAATGAATGGTTGTTGGTTGGATGAATGACTGCTTGCACGAATGGTTGCTAGGTTGGATGAATGACTGCTTGCACAAATAGTTGTTGGCTTGACGATGCGATGCGACTTGTGATGAGTACCAATTGGAGCTTGATGAACAATGTGCCTGAACTATTATCGACTGGAGCTCGATAACTTGCGAGTGTTGACTACCAATTGGAGCTGGACGAAAGAGAATGGCTGCTGGAGATTAGATTCTGGAGTGCTAATTGTTGTTAGAGAGTGAAGAGTCTAGAGATTGGCTAGGGTTGCTGTTGCGATGTTACTTAGAGTTCAATATTCACGATTCACAAATTTGTTTTGTAATTGTGAATTATTGATTAAGGAATTAGAGTTAGATTGTTAGTTAGGCTAGACTAAGGGAAAGAAAAGAAATTATGGGCTAGGAGGAGTCTTAGACTATAAGGACTAAGGGAGAGTCTAGGGGTCCATAAATAATAGCTCAAATAGTTTTTTTTTTATTTTAAATTTTTTAACATAAATAAATCAAATTGAATCAAAAATCAAAATTCTTATAAAATAGTAATTGAACCAAACTAATAATAACGAATAATCGAATCGATTGAATCGAAATCGATCGATTTGATTTGGTTATTTTGTTTGAACTATATATTAGTCTCTCTTAGAAAAACACATAAAAAGGGTTTGAACCAATTCGTAAAATGTTTAAATGATGGTATAATGTGAAAATAAAAAACATTAGGTAGATCAATGTTGAATTTTGGCAAAATGAAGAGATAATTTAATCATAGGCTTACAAAATGTGTCCAATTTAATTCTAAACCTAAACGGGCTTTTAATATGTTTAAAAAGAGATAAAAAGAATTAGATTAGCTAACTCATCTCTCTCACTTTGGCCGAAGGCTTTATCATCTCCACCCTTAATGTGCACCTTATCAAAACACACTAAAGGAACAAAGTTTTCAAGGGTTTATGTCATAGAACACTTTTCTAACCCCTTAAGGGACATAAAGGATCAAAGAGGTGTAAAAAAAATAAAAAAAAGATTTAGTTTACAATTTATGTTGATAAAATCGGAAGAGGTGTGGTTTGGTCATTATGGCATATAACATAATTTATTTTGCTCATTTGTATGATAACTTGATTAATTTCTATACAAAATGAGTTGGAAGGTTGGATAACAAATTAGTTTTGACGTATAATTTCATTGTAGAAATTGAACCGACGGAAATAAACCCTAACCCAAAATACACGCAAATCCAGTTGGTATTTGCCTATAGCAGACCCATATTCCCAAGAAGCCGAGTCCAGCTTTTGGTTCTCGCTTCTTCTATGACCCACCTTTCTGCTACTTCTACAATACAACCTGTAAACCATCTTCAATTTGTGGCATACCTCTTCTTTGCTCCAATTGAGATTGACGACGCCGCGGCTTCCCCTTTCCTCTTACCGACGGCGACGATTTCCGCCACTGCTGTTTGAAGTTCAGCGTGGCAGTGATTGTCATTTTGGTTTCTGCGTCTTGTGTCCTTGTCAGTTCAGATACAGCCGCTGCTTCTTTATCATTCGGCTGTATAAACGGTAGAGACAAATCACAGCTCCAAGGCTTTAATTCTTCATAACTGTGTAAAAGGATATTATCGTCTCAAAAGGGTTATTTCCTAAACTTGTCTCTATTTATTTATTTTTTGTTTAGTTCCCGTTTTTTCTTCTTTTTGAAAAAGGTGATTTCTGCTGAGATTTGATATCCATTTTCTTCATTTGGTGCTTTAGATTGATATTTCTTGTTAAATTTCTAGGATTAATGCTTGTTTGGAAATATGATTGAATTTGTAACTTTGAAAAGAGAATATTCTGGATTTGTGAAAAATATTAGAGAATGAATATTGGATATACTATAGTGTTTCTTTTATGTGTTTAAGCCAATTTTGTGCATCTGATGACTAAGGTGTAAATTTTCGTGCTTGAAGGATTTATTTCACAGGCAAGTTTGGATATGTGCATCTGATCTTTTGAAATATTAACGAGTAGAGATGTGTATATTGATTATAAGTAAACGTCTTATCTTGGAGTTAGCCGAAACTAGATTGGAAGAGATTACCTACTTTTTGAGTTCTTAAATTGTGGATGGAAGATGTGAGCTTTTCCATAGGCTCCAAATGATTATTCTTGTATGTTGGTTACGTCTTTCAGCTACAAATTTTCTTGTAGTTTTTTGGCAGTGAACAATGTGTTATTGAGGTTGGCTATCAAGATTGCGCTTCCTTTATTCTTGGTCAACATGTATAAGCAAGATTTTAGTATGGTCTTTTCCTATAGTAAAATACATTTTCTAGAAGTATTTTGTGAGCATTCATTGATTCAACTATAGATGTTTCTTAAAAAAGATTGTTTAAAATTTCTTTGACTTTTTTTTTTATAATTTATACTTTTAAATAAAATTTATATTTATGACATCACAGTGATGTCATATATTTAATTGAACTAGTTGGACTAGTTGTACTGTTCAAATTTTTAATCAGTCATCAGATTGGTTTAGTTCCACTGATTTAATAACATCAGATGTGATGAGAGTTTCAACAATTCACATCTTCCAAGTTTAGGCTGCGGAATGACTATTGTTTTGTAGCAGGTGTTGTCTGTTATATTTGTCTGGGCATGCCAATAAGCCATAAGCTGTGGTTTGGACCACAGCCTGTAGGTGATTTAGCTGCACCTCGCATAAATTAAGCAAGGCTGATGGGATGAATTTTGCTAAGGCATGAATATTGTTTCACTTAGAGCCTATACCAGTGACAAACTCACTTCCATTATACAGCTGATCCATACTCTATCTCCCCATAAGACTTTCTCCGCACGCAAACTTACAAAACTGACCAAGCCTTCAGACAAGGCACTCAGGATTCTTGACATCATAGCCCCCAAAACAGGTGCTACTACTGGTTCCTATAGTCATCTTCGCCTAGTTGAAGACTTTTTAGAAACAGATTCACAACACATCAGTAAACAACACTTGAAAAGCAATTTTTCTGCCTTCAGCTCAATAGATGGAATCTCAAATGGGCTTGATGAAATACTTGAATCTCCTTTTCTAGACAATGAAGAGGTTGATGCTGTGTGTTTGAGATCTGATGCTGCTGTTTTGTCCAGTGGAATAAGTTTGTGTGCTTCCTTACGTCATCTAAGAGGTGGGATTCAGTATCACTGCTTAGCAATAAGTACTGGCTTCATTGCCAATGCCTATGTAGGCAGCTCTTTGATCACTTTGTATGGCAAATGCAGGGAATTGGATAGTGCATATAAAGTTTTTCATGAAATGCCTATAAAAAATGTGGTGTCATGGACAGCCATCATTTATGGATTTGCACAGCAATGGCAGGTTGATGTATGTTTGGAACTTTTCTCTATGATGAGAAATTCAACATTAAAACCCAATGATTTCACATTCACAAGTCTTTTGAGTGCTTTTACAGGCAGTGGAGCGCTTGAGCAAGGGAGAAGTGCTCACTGCCAAATAATTCAAATGGGTTTAGATTCCTATTTACACATTGCCAATGCTCTTATATCAATGTATTGTAAGTGTGGGAATGTTCCAGATGCATTATACATATTTGAGAACATGTGTGGTAAAGATATTGTGTCATGGAATTCAATGATTAGTGGGTATGCACAACATGGGTTGGCAATGCAGGCGATTCAACTTTTTGACAGGATGAATAAGCTGGGCATAAAACCTGACTCCATTACCTTTCTTGGTGTTCTGTCTTCATGTCGACATGCAGGTTATGTTGAAGGAGGAAGGAATTACTTCAATTCAATGGTTGAATATGGTGTCAGGCCAGAACTGGACCACTATTCTTGTCTAATTGATCTTCTTGGCCGTGCTGGGTTGATAGAGGAGGCACGTGATGTTATTTTAAGGATGCCATTATCTCCCAATGCCATTATATGGGGCTCTCTATTATCATCCTGCAGGCTTCATGGAAGTGTTTGGATTGGTATACAAGCTGCAGAGAGGAGGCTTTTGCTGGAACCGGATTGCCCTGCCACTCATGTGCAATTGGCAAACTTGTATGCAAGTGTGAGTTGCTGGGATCAGGCAGGAAAAGTGAGGAAATTGATGAAAGATAGAGGCCTTAAAACGAATCCCGGCTATAGCTGGATTGAGGTAAAGAACAAGGTTTGCAGATTTAGAGCAGAAGACAGGTCCAACAAAAGAGTTATTGAAATTCTTACAGTACTGGATTGTCTGGTAGACCACATGATAACATTAGGATATGTGCCCGAAATACACGAGGAGGAAGTCAGTGATGTTCTGTATAACTGCAACTATTGATAAGCAGTAAGCATTTTTGCAAAATAATTCTCGTCCATTAATTTTGCAATGGAAATTTGAAATCGAGTATTGAGAAGTTTTGGGAGCTGTAACTATTTCAACTTCCAGCAAAGCTGCAATCCTGATTCTTCGTAACTGAGTCGGTTTGGGTTGCTATTTGGAAAAGATAAGAAGGTATTGAAAGGTCTCAAAGGAATATGAGAAAGAGCAATGAATATCAACTCCAGGATGTTGTCAGTTACAGTGCTGAAGCATACAACTCCACTGGTATTTACATTCCAAGCCTTTATTTGTTTATTTATTTAATTTCTTTTTCCAAATTTTGACAATTATGAAACTCACATTTTCATTTTTATGTAAGTGTTTGACTTGCTGTTTTTTCTTAGAATTCGTGAGAAGTGAAGACTGAATCTAAATTGCAGTTTATAGAATTACTTATTGTTGCATTACATTAGTGTTTTCTTGGACTTCTTTTTTGCAGGGTGTTCTCCATGTTGGGAATGAAAATAATTTCACTAAACTAGGCTTATAAGAAGAACTTCAGCTGAATTTTGTTTTCTTGGTGGCAAAAATATCAAAAAGATATTCATTCTAGGCATTGCTCCATCCATCCCTTCACTTCCAACTTCATTTCCACACCATCAAAATCCAAGGCCTCACCACGATTAAGCACCACTCTAAGTGCCCATTCCTCGTAGAGAATAGAGGAGGCTTAGGTGACCTCAATGACAACCTCTACATTCAGAAACAAGGCTTGTGCTGTTCGAATCAAAAGCTGCAAGTTTGAAGCTCAACTTCTTCAGTCTGATTCTCCTTCAAACCCTTGATGAAATCAATATTTTCGGAGTGAATATTCAGTGACTAGAGAAGCTATGATGCCAAAAAATGGCAATGGACAGGTTTGCAGCTGCTTCCACTTCTTCTCTCTTACTGTTTATGTTGCTCCAATCATGGTTTTGAATTGTGGTTGCGGGTAATGGAACCTGTAATGCCACAACTCCATTTGGTTTCTGGTTTTGTTATTTTTTATACTGTTCTTTAAATTTCTTCTTGACTAGATTTTCAGCGGACCAAGATTGATTTTGATATTGCTATTGATTTTAGTTGAATTTGTTATTGATTTTTATTTTTCTATTAGGTTCATTGAATTTGCGGCAAATTTGATAGCCAAATCCACTGGATTGTTTAAAATTCAAGAGGCTTGAATCTTAGCTAGCTGGGGTAATCAAATTAAAAGGGTTTGGCTAATTGATTTCAAGTGCATATTCTGTAGCAACCATGTGAATCAAAATTAAAAATTATAGCTTTTCTTTTATTGTCCAATTACTAAAGTTTTCTGTGAAATTTTGTGGTTGAAAAGCAAAATAATTCTATTGGGAACCAGCAGACAGAATTTCAATGGGCCAAATCTCTTCTCTAGGGAAATCAATCTGGGGATGATTCTTGATATACATATTACTTCAATTAAACCCTAGCCTGCTTGCTATAGTTTGTAGAATTTTGGGAATTAATTTACAGCCTCAGCTGCTGGTATATGAGCAATCTGTTGATTTTTTTGTTGTTGTTTCTCCCTGCTAAGTTGGACTATTTTGGCACCTAGAACACTGTGGTTAGAATCTGGTAGGTACCTTGATCTGCTTCTGCACTTACTGGCGCCTCCTTGGTTCTAGAAACAGATGAGGAAGTAGAAAAAAAAACCAGATAGGCAGAGAAGAACAAGAGAAAAGAAACTGATGTTGGTAGAATAGGAAAATATGATGTGGATTAATGAATCGCTTCCCTGGGAAATTCCTTAGGAAGTCGCCTAACAGCCAATTCTGCAACTTGGAGCTATTTTCTCTCCTCTCCTCCTCTTTTCCAAAAATCTATCCTATAACTTCCTAAACAGCAACAGAATTCAAAAACAGAAAAGAAGAAAACGACAAAATTAGTTGCACACTCCTTAGGTGCTAATCTCTCCATTAGCTGGGACCCATGTGTTGTCCAAGTGTTGCCTTGTGATTGGTTGTTGGTTTCGTTTCTTTTTCCGCCTTGAATAAATCAGCAGGGGTTTATCAATACTTCCCCCTTTTGAAAGCACCTTGTCCTCAAGGGGAAAATGTGGAAATTGTTGGCGAATGGTAGCCATCAACTCCCACGTGGCTTCGAATTCTGGTAAGCCTTCCCACTGCACCAATATCTCATCTCCACGCTGCGTGTGACGTACAGCCAGTGCATCATAGGGACTGACCACCCACTCCAACCGCTCATTGAGACTCGACGGCAGGGCTGAACCGGAAAAGAGTCTCCAACACTCTTCTTGAGCTGAGAACAATGGAACACCGGGTGAATGGCACACCCTTCCGGTTGCTTAGGCTTGTAAGCAACCTGCCCAAAACGCTGCACAATCTGATATGGCCCAAAAAACTGGGGCGCCAACTTCTCATTCATACGAACAGCCAACGATCTCTTCCTATACGGTGCAGCTTCAAAAACACCCAATCTCCTACGACAAACTCAATGTCATGGCGCCTACCATCCGCCCTTTGCTTCATATACGTTTGAGCTTGTAAAAGTTGGGACTTGAGTTCATGCAGATGCTCTTCACGATCCAAAAGTGTCATATCTAAATCATAATTGTCTGTGGAAAATCCAGCTTCGTACCAAAGTAACTTGGGAGCATTTGATGGCCGAGTGGTAGGAGGTATTGTAGTGATATTCCGCCCAAGATAACCATTTCACCCACTGTTTGGGCTGTGTACCAATAAAACATCTCAAGTAAGTCGCCAAGCCCCTATTCACCATTTCACTTTGTCCATCACTTTGAGGATGGTAGGAGGTGCTCTGATGTAAGTTAGTTTGTTGTAACCGGAACAACTCAGACCAAAAGTGACTCAAAAAAATCCTATCCCTGTCCATAACAATAGACTTGGGAAATCCATGTAGCCGCACCACCTCACAGATAAAAGCAGCAGCCACATCCTTGGCCGAGAAAGGATGTTTCAAGGGAATAAAGTGAGCAAACTTACTTAAACGATCTACCACCACTAAGATCGAATTATACCCATCTGATTTGGGCAAGCCTTCTACAAAATCCATGCAAATATCCTCCCAAATGGCCATAGGAAGGGCCAACGGTTGCAACAAACCTCCCGGAGAGAGAGTCTCGTATTTCATTTGTTGGCAAATATGGCATTGCCGAACAAACTCCTTTATGTCCGCCTTCATACCAGCCCAATACGCATCCTTCAAAAGCAACTTATAAGTTTTAAGGAACTCCCCATGGCCCCCTATAGGTGAGCTGTGATATTCTTGCATAAGCTTCATTCGAAATTCTTTATTCTTTGGAATTACCATCCTTCCCCGTTAGAGCAAGTGGCCATCAACTAACTCCCAACCCACACTTCAAGTGGAATCTGTCTTGAGGGCAGAAATAATGTCAACAAACTCCGGGTCCAAGAGAAGCTCACAGTGTAAGTGCCGTAAATCCATTGCGGTACTGCACAATATGGTACAACATTCGGACACTGCAGGGATGCGGGAGAGGGCATCAGCAGCTGAGTTTTCTTTTCCCGGTCTGTACTGGATTTCAAATTAAATCCCAACAATTTTGCCATCCATTTTTGACATGACGGAGCAACTTCCCTCTGTTCAAACAAAAATTTCAAACTTTTCTGATCTGTCCGGATTACAAAAAACCTCCCCAACAAATAATGGCGCCACTTTTGCACTGCAAAAACAATTTCGTTAACTCTCTTTCATACACTGATTTCTTTCGGTTGGAGCTACTAAGCGCTTGGCTTAAAAAAACAATTGGCCTGCCCTTTTGAGATAAAACAGCCCCAAGACCATACCCCAAAGCGTCCATCTCTAGAATAAATGTCCCCAAAATCCGGAAGAGCAAGTATAGGGACCCTTGCCATGGCTTCCTTCAACTCATTCATGGCATCCGCTGCAGCCTCATCCCAAAGAAACCCATCTTTCCAGAGTAAACGAGTCAACAGTGCAACAATCTTTCCATAACCTTTGACAAACCGTCGGTAGTAGCCGGTGAGCCCCAGAAATCCCCTCAACTCTTTGATAGTGGTAGGAGCCGGCCATTCTTTCATGACTCTAATTTTTGATGGATCAACCTTCACTCCCTTCTTAGAAATAATATGTCCCAAATATTCAAGAGACCCTTGAGTGAAAGTGCACTTCTTCTTATCAGTGTTGTCAGAGGCGTTCGGGGCGCCCAGGCGAGGCGAGGTGCCCCTGCCTCGCCTCGCCCAGGCTCCACCGGGCGCCCCTACCTCAGGCGGGCGCCTCATAGGTGGAGGCGCCCGGGCGAGAGGCGCCCCAGGCGGCGCCTCTCATAACCACGTTGTTTTTAATTTATTTTTTTTTATTTTTTTTTTCTTTTAAAACCCTAACCTCAACCGACAGCCCTTCTACCCTATTTTCTCAAGTTCTCATCCTCTCCTTCCTCTCTCACACAGCAGCACCTCAACTCACAGCAGGTTTATCTTCTCTCTTTCTCTCTTCTCTTGCTCTTCTCTTCCTCCTCTCTTCTCTTTCTCTTCTCTT
>CAOGCB010825382.1:0-10507 GCA_948266635.1 Cnidoscolus chayamansa | reverse complement strand
ATTAATAAAAAAATGTGCATAATTGCTGGAGTTTATAGTTTATTTTAATTAAAATTAAAAAAAGAAATGGTTTTAGATGATTTTACTAAAAGAAAATCTCATAAATTGGTTACAGTTACAGACGCAGATGTCAGTGACTGTCCATGGAGATAAGAGCGCCACTACCACCGACGATTTTCTCATCTATAATTCCAAAACCACAAGTTAGCACTAGCTTGCTTCACAATGCCCACTTCACTCGCTCACTCCCTACTTTTGTCAAGCTCAATCCTCCATTTCAGAGACCTGAGTTGCGCACTCAGTTCCCTTTATCTCTCACCATTGCTCGTTCCCTTCCCGGTGAAGCTACCCCTTCCGGTGAGTTCCTTACCCCCAATTCAAAAATTTTCAACCTCCTTCCGTTTCTTTTCTTCTCTAAATTGGGTTTTTATATTTGTTTCCTATTAAATACTAGTGCTTTCTGTGTTCAGCCTCGGAGGTTGCTGTGTATGAAGCTTCTCTAACTGTGAAGGTGAGAATAGATGTTCTTTTTGGGTAGAATTGAAAGAATTTGTCTTTTAACTGTTTCAATTTTAACTCAGCAAAAAGCTGCAGATATCTCCTCAGACCTCCGTGGAACTTCTATATTTATCGTGGGTAAGCACTAGATTATAGTTTCTTCAGACGCACTGATCAATGTTTTTTGGTGACGGCGGTGATGATTTGGCACATTTGCTTGCATAATAATTGTGGGTTTCCGACAATTTTTTCTTTTCGTGTGAAAGGAATGAAAAGTTCCATGAAAACCAGTTTGGGGAAACTTCTAGCGGATGCATTACGATATTATTATTTTGACAGGTATAGATATGTGTTGTGAATTATAGCTTGGAGGGGTTGCAAGGCTATGGATAGTGCAATTTTACTAATTTGAGTGATTTGCTTCCAGTGATAGTTTGGTAGAGGAAGCTGCTGGTGGTGCATCTGCTGCCAAATCTTATAGGGAGACTGATGAGAAGGGATTTCGTCAATCTGAGGTGAAATTTTTTTCATAATCATTTTGATTTCTCTTTGTTTGGTTTTTGGATTCCAGTTAAGTTTTTATTTTTATTGAAAATTAGAACATAAGTTCTGTTTTGAGAGGCATTGCTTAGGAATGAGTTTAATTCTAATCTGTGATTGAAGCCTACCTGAGGCCAACAGGAGCCTCAGCCCTTAGGGTCAGGAGTAGATTTTTTGGCACATAAGTTATGCAACCTGTGTTACTTAAGGATTTAAATGATCAATTACCTTATTTTGAAGTTGCATTTTGTTACAGACAGAGGTACTGAAGCAGTTATCATCTATGGGTCGACTGGTGGTATGTGCTGGAGATGGTGCTGTTCAGAGTTCCACTAACCTGTATGAAATTGAGCATAGATTGCACTAGCTAGTAAATTCATGTTTGTGCTATTTTCTTTTAATCCTGGATTGCTTCTAATCTTTACAGATCACTTCTGAGACATGGAATTTCACTATGGCTTGATGTACCCTTGGACATGGTAGCTAGGGAGATGAGTGAAGACAGTAGTCAGCTTCTTGCATCGGAAATATATTCTGGAGATCATTTAGAGGTTTCCCTTTTCCCTCTCAAATTGTTAATCTGCCATGTCAGATATTCCATGTGCTTAGGGAACTGTTCATTGTTACCAACTTGTTTTGCAATTCTCAGCCTTCTTGATTTGTACCTGATGTGATGAACAATAACCAGGTACTAACTCGGTTGGTCGCTACATATGAAGAAATGAGAGGAGGGTATGCTACAGCTGATGCCACAGTTTCCCTGCAAAGTATATATCCATGATTTATCATTCTTGTTGCAGATTTCTCAGGTTGTTGTATTAATTTGTAATCATTCTTGTTTTAAGCAGAAGTAGCTTCTAAATTGGGCTATGATGAGTTGGATTCAGTAACCACAGACGATATGACTTTAGAGGTAAAAAAATCTCACTTTTCTCATAGCTAAACTAGTCTTGTAGAATAAGAGTAATGGGGAATCTCTTCCTTCTCTATTGACATCTTCAG
Organism: Cnidoscolus chayamansa; assembly: GCA_948266635.1. NCBI lineage: Eukaryota > Viridiplantae > Streptophyta > Magnoliopsida > Malpighiales > Euphorbiaceae > Cnidoscolus > Cnidoscolus chayamansa. Next base: position 8,467 of record CAOGCB010825382.1, on the reverse strand, counting down.
GTTCTTAAGGAATTAGAGAAACTTACAAGAGTAAAAAAGATGATGGAAGAAGCAGCAAGACCCTTTTAGGGAACAAGTGCCTTGTTCTTACTGCTTGCATAAAATTTTCATATGTTATCTCACGGAACTTTTCTGAAACAGCCTCAATGTCATGAGCTGAGCTTGTATCTATCTTGGGTATATGCTTCTATATTTCTACAGCCATACTTAGCACTAGTTATTTTTACTGAAAGGATAAACAGAAAACCGGCTCTCTTGATCATCTCCCTCAGTTGGAAATGACATTCAGAATCTATGGCATATGATTATCTGCAACTCTGTTCAGATCATTTGAACCGATTTCTTCTGCAGAAACCAATTTGTTTACTGTCTTATTCAAGTATCAACTTCAATCAACTCTTCTATGACTTGAATAAACAGCAACATTTGAGTCTGATTTCCCCTTGTTAGATCAAGATCAAACAAAGAAAATGGTAAATATCACTACACGTAAAGGAATTGAAGATGCAGTTTATTGGGGATTTATGATGACTTTGGGTGGTTTTGATTAAAGGATAATGAATCTTTATGATGAGTTATTAATAATAAATAACATATACATGTGGAAATAAAGAAACATGGCATGGGAGAATGGAGATTATGATTAAAAATCATATCCAGAGATTGATACAGTCTCATCCATTAGCATCAGCAGCCTTATCTCCGCCACCCTTTCACACGTCGCCTATCTTATTATATATATAGAGAGAGGCCATCCTGGCATGTGAGTCTACGAGCCATCACGTGCTTAACTATGCACCCAAATATAGCCCATCAAAGTTTCACCAAGAACGTTGAAATTGGAAAATTGCAGGCAATAAAAAGCTTGGAAAGAAGCAAAAGCATGTGGATAGGCAAAGGACATTGAGACATGGAATGGTTAAAAGTAGGATTGAAAAGCATAGTGGACATTGAACAGTGGGATGGCTCGTGTCGAGGACATACAGATGTAAGCATTGGCAGTCTCCACGTAAACATTGCAATGCAACGTGGTAGCTTCTCAGTTCGACGATTGATTAATGCTCTCTAAATAATTACCAACCAATCTCTGCACCGTTCATCTGATTCTTTGGTCTTTTAATCCTATCGTTGTTTTTTAATGAAAGCCATCGTCTTAAAAGTCTGCCCCTTCATTTTTTAATTCATTTTGAGTATATTTTTTTATTAATTTTATATAATAATAATAATAATAATAAGATCCTCTTTAATAACATTATAGTAAATATTATTATTTCATAAAATGATTAGTATAATTTAAAGCATAAAAGACAAAATTACAATTATAAATTTTATAATTTAGATGTTCAATATTTTCTATTTTAATAAATTAATTTTAAATGATTACAAATATATATATATATATTGACCATACAAAATAGCAATAAATGTTAAATAAGAAACCTACGATATATCAATTCAAAATTTCATTAAAATAGTAAAAGTAAAAATTAATAAAAAAGAAAATGAGATAGCTATTTGAAGTTCTCCTTTACCATATAATATCATAAAACAATTAAAAAAAATTAATATAAATAATAATTAAAAACTGTATTCAAAATTAAAAAATCTAAATTAAAAATTATATGCACTTTCAATATTTTAAATATATAAATTTCATTTTATATTTTTTTATTTTTTTATATAAATTAATTTTTTTTAAATTAAAGAGAAATATAAAATGAAATTTGAACTTAAAATTTCTTAAAATTTAATTACATTATGCGATAAATAAATAAATTTTAATTTTAATAATTACTTAAACTTAATAATAAAAAAAATTTAACCATGGAATACTCTATTATATATATATATATATAAAATCTAATGCAAGGGGAAGAATAAAGACATAATTAAAATCAAGATTTCAAATGAAAAATTAAATTTAAATATGAGAAATACTTTCAGAAATTACAGCCAAGAAAATAACAAAGAGAACAGAAAAGAGGTGGGCGATGAGGCTGGTATTCTTGGATTATAAAGAGAGAGGAATGGACTTAGGCATGTCCTTCTCCTCCACTACTTCTAGAATTTCACACCCCACCGCATTCTCCTTCTCCTCCATCTTCATTTCTAAGCATACCCAGAAAGAAAAAGAGGATAAAAATCGATGCTTTTTGAAGACCCTTGTTCTTTCTCTTGCTTTTGTTAACGATTTGAGCGTATAATTCTTGTTTGGTAATTGTATGATCTGGGACTTGATTGAAATTCATGGCAGATCACCATTGAAATGTCTTTTCTACCGGATTCCTCCGTCACTTGCTTTAATGGTGCGTTCATTGATCAGATTATAACTATTTTCCACTTAATTTGCTTGTTTATTTATACATTTGTTGTTTGTTTCATTATTTGGGTAGATGATAATGCTCTTATAGCGTTTGGATTGTGCTAACATAATATATTTGGGTTTAGCTTTAAAAATGCTTCTGGTGGGTGGTTCATACTCAATGAGTTGGTGTGTGTGTGTGTGGGTGGGTTGTGGTGAATGTGTGCCCCCGCTTCTGGGTATCGAAGTTTTGGTTCGTAATGATGCATTGGCGTTTGCCTTGATTTTGGGGTACTTTTCTGTGCTTTCCTGGATAAGCTTCTTTAGATTAAGTATTTGATCGAGGGATGAGAGTTTTTGAAGTATTACTTTTTTTCTTTTCATTGTTATCTTACTCCATGTTTATGTGTGTGTGTGTGTGTGTGTGTTGATGGCCATTGATGCTTAAGTTGTCATCTTTGATTCGGTGTTAATGTTCAGTTCAGCTACATATAGTTGCTGTTTAGATTAAATTATTTGCAGCTTATGGTGATTCTTGAATCAAAAAAATTTTTTTGAATGACTCTGCCACAATATTAAGAATTAATGTAGTCCGGTTGGGTCCGATTATCAATTCAACGAAATGCAAGTATTGGCAATGACCAAAAAATATATATATATACTGCTCTCCAATTTGGCTTTCTCATGATTGTACAGTTATTATTGTTATTTTTTGATTTTGAATTTTTTCAGGCAGTTGCATCCATTTTGTTAGGGACCATGAATTCTAGGTGCTTCATTGTTTGCTGGTTTGGAGGTCAGAAAATCTGTGCTACCCGTTATTGTTGGGTAATTAGTATGTGTTCAGCTTTCTCTATGCAACCTCATAAAGGAGTTTCAGTTGAAATGTGGATGCCACTGGTGGATACATAGTGCTGGCTTTTTTGCAGATGCAAAATTGCTTTTGTGGGGTTCGTTTGCTTTCTGATTTTAGCTGCATTTGTAGACTCAGTTGGTTTGTAGACTCGTTTGGTTTTTAATTAAATTCAATCACATTGGTAGGATTTGGAAAGTGCTAATACTGCTTTTGTTAGATGATAAAGAACTGACAAACTTCTGATAGGAAAACTGGGCAGGAAATAGTGAATTCTATGAAATTGTAAGTTGAATAGGTTCACTTGGATTGAGAAAAAGGACAGATAACTTATTCAGCTCAACAGGGTAAAAGATATTTGAGACTACAAATTTGAGCCATGGGCTTGCCACAAGTTTCCTCTGCTGAAGATGCTAATGAAGATCCTGCAACATTGTTGGTTTCCTTTTGGCAAATCCCACAAGGATTTGATGGTGTGAGCAGCTGTGATATGGATGGATTACATGGAGGAAATATAAACCGAAGAGTAGGGTATACTCTGAGTTCTTCTTTGGGAGTTTTTCAGAGGAAAACTGCTTTGGAGTGTTCCAAAGTTCCAGAGAATTCCTTGAGATTTGGAGGGGCAGCGGATGCTACTTCCAATGTTAATGGCACGATGAATGGATCTACAGATAATATTGGACGGACAAGTCTTAAATGTGGAAAGAATATCCAAGACCCTGCTTCTAGGATCATTGGTTTTGAATCACAGGGAGCAAATTCTTTAAATAATGGATTTGATGGATTTTCTGCTGATCATATTCACTCTTCCTGTGTTTCTAGCCTCACAGTGAATGAATGTGAGCTGGGTGGGCAACTTGTTAGGAAAAGGTTATTGTCACCTCTAAAGAGCATGCTTTCTGCAGAACAATTCAATGGAGACAATCTGAATATTGGCTGCCATGCTTCTCAGCTGAGTTACTCTTCTCTGACCAATAATTCAAATGTTTCTGCAGCAGTTGACCATAAGAAAGCAAATTTTGGTAGCAAAATCAATTTCACCACATCATCCTGGTCCTTATCTAGTTGCTTGGATAAAAGTGATATGCTGTATAACAATAGAACAGCAGCATCTGTTTTACTCACAGATGGCCCTCTGCTAGAAAACAAGGATCCACATATTAACAGTACCTTTCTATACTCTCCTGCACTTGATCATTTCAAAGAATCAAGTGAAGGGCGATACCAGAGTAGGGCAATATCCTTATCCCCCAAAAAGGCCAATTCACCTCTATCATTGTCTCCTCTTGGACCCAAGTTCTCTGAAAGAATAAAAACTCCAGGAGGACACAAGTACGTCAAGAACCATGTTGACGATTGCTATTCAAATATGGAGAATAGAGAACAGTCGCTTGGAAAACATAACTCTGACATAATCTTTACTCCAGAAGAAGCTGATTTCAGAATGAAAAGCAGACCATTTGAAGATATTGATCTCTTTTGCAAAGAGTTTTGTCCTCCTTCCCCTGAAGGTGCTACAGACAGCTGGTCTTTGTTTCCAGAACCAGCTCCTTCCCGGAGTGCAAGGTTTGTTAGAAGTTTGAGTGGCCGGCCTGTTTGTAGGTCCTTGGTTGGTTCATTTGAGGAATCTCTACTGTCTGGACGGTTCTCTTCTGGAAAATTCACCCAGGTTAATAGTAATGTGATGTTCATTAATGCTGCTGTGCCTTATTTAATGTCTTGGAATTATTCTTTGCATTCTTCTATTACTTACTCCATTTTGTTGGTGTTGTATTTGTAGAGAATTGATGGTTTCCTAGCTGTGTTAAGCATAACAGGAGGGAGCTTTTCACCGCAATCGCAGAAGCTTCCTTTTTCAGTGACCAGTGTTGATGGAGATTGTTATTTGCTATATTATGCACCCATAGATCTTGCGGGAAATGCATCAAATAAGCACAGAAGCCAAAAATCGAAAAGAGGCCTAAGGAATGATGATTCACAAGCTGTCAGGAGCCGCTTTCGTATTCCAATGAAAGGCCGTGTTCAACTGGTAATTTTCTTCTATATGAGTTCCTATGCCATAATACATGGATGTTTTATTTTTGTGTTTTTATGATTTTATGTTATGTATCTTTTACATCTTTAATCTCTTACAACATATATTTTTTGGTGGCCATCCATTTTCTCTGACTTGTGATGGAACCTTCTAGATCACCTTTGTCATGTACATAGGTAGGAACCTTACCAGGCCATGTTGATTAGAATGGCCTACTTTCGTTGCATTCTTTTGGAGTTATCCATTCTAGTGGTCTCATACCTATATCCCATCTTTGGCAGTTAGGAAATTGAACATATTTGTCCTATAATGTTGTTCTTGATGCACTAGTTTGGGGCGAACATGTCAATACTGTGTTTCCTAGTGAAGGATCGCTTGGTCATTAATGACTAGATTTATTGTCATGCAATTTTTGTTACTAGCATGAATTTCAATTACTTATCTTTTCTTCCTTTCGCTACCACTTTGTTTTGTAGGTTTTCTGAAGTGAACATATTTTATAGAATGAAGTTGTAACTTGTAGGTAATTGATGTAAGAATTGGCTTTTATTTACCATCAAATGGTTTGCTCTCTACAGGTCGTCAGCAATCCTGAGAAAACCCCTCTCCACACCTTTCTTTGCAACTATGATTTGAGTGACATGCCTCCTGGTACCAAAGTAAGATGGAGTAACTGTTAAATGCACTGACTTTTTTTCTTTTTTAAAAATATTTGAACATTATTTTTTTACTTGAAATAGATATTACATGGGAGTTGACATTGAGCTCATTGAGGTTCCCTTAGTAGCATCCCCTTTTTCTCCTTAGTAAATCCCCTTTTCTCCTTAGTAAAGTCCATATTTAGGTAATTGTTTGAAATGAATAATAGTGAGCTCTTTTGTTAATCAAAGATTAAACTTACACAATCCTTTCATGATAGCAGACTTCTCTTAAAACACACGCAGTAAACAAGAAGATCAATTTCCTTTCTGACCTTTAAGTGGAATATGGTATTTTTGGTAGCCACATGTTCAAGCATGATCTTCCCCCCCCTTGGTTGAACTAGCTAGTTTTACAAACTTAAGAACCTGTTCACTTATAGAAAACTAGGGTAGTTTTCTAGAAAAAAAATGGAAAACATTGTTTAGTATTCATATGTGCATGTTCTCCTAATAGAAAAATGAAAAAGAAAGTTATGTTTTTTGGCAAATGATTTTGTTGTTTTCCATTGTTTTTTCTTTATTTTAGAGGTTCTGTTTCCAACTGTTTTTCAAATAGAAAAAGTAACTTTTCAATAATCAAAATTATGTATATTTGATAATATTTTTTTTTTCTAATTATGAAAGATATGAATAATTTTTTAAATAAAATTTTGCTTTAGAAAATGTTTCTATTATTGATAAGTAAATGCAAATTTCTTATTTTACCTTTTTTCTAAGATAATGAAAATTGGAGGGCTGTTTGCTTATAGAAAATAGTTTTTTGTTTTAATCTAAAAAAAATTATTTATTTTTTATATAGAAAATGAGAGAAAATATGGAAACATGTTCATCGATAAATAATAAAATGTGGTTTCGAATTCAAAAATTAAGAAAATCATATCTTTTTGTAATTAAAAAAATCATTAGATTTTTTTATATGCATTATTCATAATAATAATATAATTAATTTTTTGTCATTATAAATAAATATTTTATGTTAATTATGACAAGTTATAGTATGATTTTGAAAGTCATTTTTCCATTTAGAAAGTGTTGTAAAATATAATATTTGATATAAATCTTAGTTATTTTTGGGAAATTATTTTCTAGTTCTCCATTTAGAAAGCTAACAATATATGACTATGAAACTTTGTTTTCCAGTTTTATTAGAAAACTTTTTTCTAGAAATTAGCTCACCTTTTCACAAGTGAACAAGACTGGGGTTCTTTAGAAAACCAAAAACAGACCTGTTTTTATTGTAAAGCTTTCTCTCTCTCTCTCTCCCTCTTTCCGGTTCCTGCATTAGTTTGGAAGCAGCCTGGGGCAGAGCTAAGAAGAGCATTCAGGGGGGCAAAATATTTGCAGTACTACTATTCCCCATATTATATCAGCTTCCACTTACATTTTTACTGTTTTTGGACTTCAGCTCCCCAAGTCTACTATTCTTTTGCTGCCATAATTATTTTAACTGTGAAAAATTATTTGTACAATGCAATACAAATTACAAGGTGCCTTTAGCTGAATTTAAATGTCTGTTCTATGCCATATATGCTTGGACTTAATAATTATGCTGTTTCTGATCAATTTTTTTCCTGTTTTCTTTTGAAATGAAAATAGACATTTTTGCGTCAGAAGGTAACTTTGGCCTCTTCTGGAATAACTTCGTCAGAGTTGAAACATAGGCATGTAGATTCGGACAAGCAAATGAATGACAAGTTGACCTCAGCATCAGCGAAAAACTATCCTGTAAACACAGTTGCTTCTATGAGCTCAAATACTAAAGTCAAGGGGATTGAGTTCCATGATATGATGGACTCCATAGAGACACAGAATTTATCCAAGCAATCTCAAAGTGAGGAAGAGGCAAGTGTTGATTCTTTTATACTTGACAATGACTGCAGTAATGGTAATTGCTTGGAGACTAGAGAGAAGTGCAGTGGGGTGAATACATGCATTGGAATCAACAGAAGATCAACTCATGGTTGTTCAAAGATCAACGATAATGCCCATGGCGGTGCTCTGCGTTACGCACTACATCTACGTTTTCTTTGCTCCTCACCAAAAAAGTGTTCGAGGTCAGTTCAGCGATGCAAATCTGATCCTGCATCAGTCCATGCAGATGCAGGAGAGCGGAGGTTCTATTTATACAATGACCTGAGAGTTGTGTTCCCTCAACGACATTCAGATGCTGATGAGGGTCAGGTATGTGATTTTGAGTTAACAACTGAATGTGATGCATGAGATCTTAGTATATCATCACATTTTCCATTATGAGAGTTATTGGGTATTTGCAGAAGTAGATTTTGCAACATATGTTGTCTTTAACATATGTTTCTTCCTCTGTGGCAGTTGAATGTGGAATATCATTTCCCAGAAGATCCAAGATATTTCCATATCAGCAACTGAAGTGTGTAATTAACTTCAATGTGTATCTTACTCTGTACATATCTCAAAATGCTACTAACCCCTCAACTTGTAAATACTTCCATTTAATAAAATTTGATGGGTTGAAGATCTACTTGCTCTCTTCATTGCCTTTTATGCTTCTTGGAATGACATTAGCCTCTTTGCAAGTTCCAGCCATGCTTGCTTCTGTT
>CAOGCB010824792.1:0-13418 GCA_948266635.1 Cnidoscolus chayamansa | reverse complement strand
AATTTTCTCTATAAATGATGATGTGATTTTAATTATGCCAAAAGAAAATTAAACGGTTTGAATATTTATCTAAATGTTTTGATTTCTTAGTTTAATTTTTTTTATTAATTTTGAAATATTATCTAATATTATAATTCATTTTTGGAGGAAATTTTTATTTTTTTAATTAAAAACTTCAAATCGTAAATTAATAGAAACATCTGGATTTTTTTTTATAGCATTGTTAATTACCATTTATAATCTTAATAAATTTTTAAAAGTTCAGACCCTAATCATAAATACCCTATCGTGTGATCCCAGTCCAATACATTTCAATTCTCTGCGCTGGAATCCACTAATCCTTCCTTTTTCTCCAAGAATACAAACCCTCTTTCTCAAATCTCTCTCTCTTGTAGTCGTCTTTCTATCTTCTATTCAACTTCGTGTAAATAAATTTGGTGGCTTTGCAAGGCGCTGAACCCAGCAAAACAAATCCAATTCAAAATCCAGAAAAGATGAGGTACAAGTCTTGAAAGATAAATTTAGTGGCTTTGCCAACCTTCTTTTCCCTAGTAGTAGCATACCATGCCCTCTTGATTTCAAGATTCATGTCATCTTTTATTTCTTTTGGGGTTATTTTTCTGTTTGTTTCTTGATTTTATTGCTTATATTAACTTGTTAATCAGAAGTAAAAGAAGATAACTTTGTTCTCTTTATTGTCTGTTTTGTTTTCTTTGTTGATTTGTGATTACTAGGACATTAAGCTGCGAAGATTAAGAAAAAAAAAAAAAGATACACAAAGAAAGCGAAGGTTCATGGCAGGGTGGTCAATGTTAGCAAATGGGTCTTCATTAGATTATGCTGATATTATCAATGGATATAAGGGTGATGCTTATTGCACCGATGCTAATCATGATGCGAAGGATTGTAATGCTGTTGATGAGTCTGATGATGATCATGAAGTGAAACTAAGATGCCTGTTTGATCAGGTTCTTTCAGTTTTTTCCAATGAGTCTGCTTCTAAGGGATGCATTAGGCCTATTCCAGCATTGCTCGCTGATGGGCAATCACTGGATTTGTTTAAACTTTTCCGGGTGGTGAGAAAGAGAGGTGGTTTTGATTTGGTAAATGGTTTCTGGACCTTTGTTGTAAAAGAGCTAGGGTTGGATACTAGAACTTCAACTTCAGTTAAATTAATCTATTTTAAGTACTTGTATGAGTTGGAAAGATGGGCGAAGGGAAGCTTTAAAGATAGGAGATTGGGAAATCGGAAGTGTCACCTTGAGGGGAATTTCAGCTGTTTATCAATGGAATTAGAGACAGAGTTTAGAAGTTTATTGTCACATGGAAATAAAAAGGGGAAGGATGGTAAACATAAGAAAAATGGCAAAAACATTCATGTGGATGTGTTAAAAAATACAAGAGGTCTTTTGGACACAAAAGATGTACATACAGTGTGCAATGACATTGGAAATAAGCATAATGATGACGATGAAAAATTTTGTGATGATAAGGAAAATTATTCTAATAATGGTGATGATGATGATGTTGTCATCGTTAATCCTACAATTGGCAAGAAAATATTTGATTCACGGAAGAGGAAGCGAGGATCACTATCAACAATGCTGAACTGGGTGATCCAAATTGCAAAATGTCCTGATGCTCCTTCAGATGGTGAACGGCCATTTTTCTCTAAGTTGAAGGATTATAAAGGCAGTGAGTTGTGGGCCCAGGCTGTCAGGGCACGAGATGTTCTTCTGTGCAAAAGGCATGTTGATTCAACCTCTGGACGGTCTCTCTTGCAGGTATATTTATACACTAATGCTTCAGTATTTTTTTTTTTCCATCTTCTCATTAACTTTGTTGTTACAAACTTACACAATTCCTTTTACCTAAAGTCATTGGTGGAGCTAGATATATAATTTTAACTTTGTGAGGGGCCAACACTACTAAAACATTACTTTTTGGTGTTTCATATCAGTTGCCTATTTGTATTGAGGTTCAGTGCTTAAAAAGTACTTTGCTGTAAAACAACTATTTTGAATGCTGTTGGAAAAAAAAAACAGTTTTGTTGTTTTAAATTCTTATGATTAAAACATGTTGAATTTAATTTTAAATAGATTTTTAAGTAATAATACTTAAAAAGTGATTTTTTTTTTCAGCAGCAACTTGAACAACAAGGTCAAATAGGCTTATAATGTTTATTATTTATGTGATTATTGAAGGGAAAAAATGCATTCAAACTATAATGAACTTAAAAGGTACAAAAGATAATAAAATATTTATCAAACTTCACATTTAAAAAAGTAACAATTAACACATGAGAAGACTTTATTTTGCTTTGATTTTCTTTTTCAAATAAGGTGCATCAAAAGTAATATAGAACACATATAATCCTAAATAAGACTAAAATTAAGCACCATTAATAACTATCATAATTAGAATGGCGAACCATTTAATGCTATAGCCTAAGGCATTGATTGAAACAAACATAAAAATAGGGATGTTTAGAAGTGTAAACTATCATCCTAACTTCTACTAAATTACGTATTCTTAAATTGCAATAAAATCTAAAACAACTAAATTACTCCTCAATACTCATCAAGAGTAACATGGTCTCCATGTCCATCTCCGTCATATAACCTTCAAAGCTTCCAAAGTTCTTGTCTTCTTAGTCCTTATGGTACCTGTATGTTCTTCCTCATGGAGACCATTCCTCAATTTCTTGTTCATGCTCATCTCTAAAATAGTAGGGACTCTTAGTTTAGAAGCTGATGGTTTTGCCATTTCCTTAGGTCTAACACTTATGGATCAATGTTATTAAAGGCGCCAAAAGGCGGTGGTCGAGGCGCCAAGCGAGGCGAGGCGACCCTTCCTCGCATTGCTTGCGCTAGGCGAGGCATCTTGCAAGAGGTGAGCGCCTTGCCGCACTTGGCTCAAGGCAGGAGGTGAGCGCCTTGCCTCGCCTGACTCAAGATGGGCGCCTTGCCTCGCTTGGATCAAGGCGGGAGGCGAGGCGATGCCTCTTGCAAATTAAGCACAAATTCTTTTTTTTTTTTTGGACACTAAACACTAATCAAAGTTTCTTTTCAAAGCAGCTAGTTAGACAACTTAATTCTAGGCACTAGTTAGGGAAAATTTTAGGTACTATTTAAGGAAAATATCATTATAATTATTCTAATTAATCAGAGAAAGTATCCCTTAATTATGCTAACTAATTAAGGATATATAATATAATTATAGTAATTAACTAGGAATATTTAAGGAAAATATGATTATAATTATTCAAATTAATTAGAAAAAGTATTTCTATATATTATATAATTATAATAGCTAACAATGAATATTTAAAGAAAATATATTATAATTATTCTAATTAATTAGGAAAAGTATCTATAATTATGCTCACTAATTGAAAATATATATCATATAATTATAGTAACTAATTAGGAATATGCTCTTATAATTATATTTATTAATTAGGATATATTTCTATAATTATATTAACTAATTATGAAGGTAGTAATATGAAATTTACATAAATATCTATTGAGTTGACTATATATATATATATATATATATATTAGACTATGGCACCTCACTTCAGAAAGGCCCTCGCCTCTTGCCTAAGAGGGTACCTCGTTGCTTTAGTGTCGCCTCTTGCCTCAATAACTATGGAGTGGATGTAGGCATAATATTTTTTTCTTTTTTGCTCTAGTACTTTAGACATGTTCTCCCAATTCAAGAATGAACTTGTCATCTTCAAATACAACATCCTCATCATCGAAGAGGAAATTAATTTGGCAAGTTCAATCTTGCTTACCATGTTCAAGGAGAAATTCAATTATTTGTGTGATTTGGTGTGGATGAGCTTATGGTAAGCTAACTCGTAGATAAAGTGAATGGAGATTTGATCTACATATTCTTTATTTGAAAATAGAAGTTTCCATTTTCTTATAGGTATTTATTGACGCAGTGCGAAGCTCACAAACCTAACACGCACTCACGCATGAAGTGAAAGCAAAGAGAAATTCTCTACTAGAATATATTTTTTTTAATCAGAAGACTGGTAATTACATGTTGATCTAGGGTATTTATAAAGTTTTAAATCTTCTAATTAGGATAGGATAGAACTCCATAATTTAGGAAGACAACTACCAAATAAGGAATAAACTAATCCTAACTAGAGTAGGATTTCATAAACTAATCCTAACTATAATAGAATTTACAAAATAACTTCCTAATAAAATAAAATATTCTCAAAACTAAACTAGAAATAATATTAAAGCTAAATAGGAAGTCTAAAATCTAAATAATGGAAGAATATAAAGGAGATAATAAATTTCAAGCAAAATAGAAAAGGAGATAATAAATCTCAAGAAAAATAGAAAACAATTGCTATCTCCAATGTACGCAGTTGTATTATTGAAAATTTCTGCCCTATGAGGTTCTTTTTCTCTCCTCACGAATTGACACTAATATGCCTTGCATCATCTCCCCCACTTGAAAAAAACTTGTCATCGAGTTAGAGTTGCTTGCGACGACCCAAAATATTGTGTCAAAAATACTAATATCATCCTCCCCCACTTAGTGTAAATCCTCCCTTGAATTTGAGAGAGTAAGAGAATGATAATTTTCATTGGAGAATCCATATCAATTTCTTTAATGAGATAGTCCATGGAGAATTGAGCAAGATGGTCTTAAAGAGCTCAAAACCTTCTTTTGTCACTTTTTCGGTAATTCTTTTACTATGTCTCGGCGAAAGTTCGATTCTTGTGAATAACGTATCAAAATTTCTTCTATTTCCTCAAAATTCATTGTATCTTTGGTATTATTATAAGTATTTTTATTTTGATTTTTATCAATAAAAATAACTAGCCGTTTGGCTTTTCGTAAACGAATTTCATAATCTTCCGACATATTTTTTTCAGGTTAAAGTTAAATTAGTTAGTTAAAAGACCTAAAAGTCTAGTCTATAGGAGTTGAGGGGTGTAAATATCCAAAGTCATCTCAGATACAGTATAAATAGAATCTCATCCTCTTTCATTTCTTTATTTTCTTTCATATTCTATTTTTTCGTTCCTTTCTATGTTATGTGACTTTATATAGCTCATTTAAGTAAGGGATGTGCACGGTACAAAGTTCATGATGTAGAATTCGTTTAGTTTATCCTATTAGTTAGCTCGGCTCGTCCGAAATCAATATCCTCAAAATTTGAGAATTCAATGAATTTCTAATTGTATTATTATTATTATTATTATTATTATTATTATTTTATTTTTTTTAGTCTATCCATAATAATATAAATGAGACTTCAAAAACTCTCTTGATCAATAAGAGAGCTACAAACATTCCTTGAATATTTAGAGTTATAACACTGAAGCTTAGTTTCTTATTATTTAACAAGCATCTTGTATTTCATAAAAATTGGAAGCAATATAATCCTTGCTAAGAAAATTGTGGTAGACTAACTGATTATTTAATCAGTTAATGAACGAGCCCAATGCAAAATAAAAAAATGCATGTTGGATCTTTGAAAAAGTTCGAATCATTTTGATAAAAATCAGTTTGATTTGTTTTACCGATAAAGTCTACAGTTGAGTCCGTATAGCCCTAAAAAAAGAAATAAAAAAATTCAAATTTAGTATATTATATATACTATATAATAGAATAATCTATATAATAAATAATAATATTATTTGATCTAGAATAGAAATATAGAATATAATTCTAATGTAGAATAATAATATAATATATATAAAAATGAAAATAAAATTGTAGAAAAAAATATTGAATTTTATATAAATAGAAGAGTAATATCTATTTATAGTATATCAATATCAAAAAAAATTAGTACCTAGATAAATAAAATAAATAAAAAATAGATATTGTAGAGTTAGATAAATCTTGAATTTCCATAATCTCTACAGTTTGAGTCTCTTCTTTCCCACGATATTCTCTTCAAACTCTATATCATCTACCATAGCGAAAGGAAACACAATCACATTTTCTAGTTCAGATTTTCCAACTGTAGTCCTTCAAGTTGAATTTTGGATTGAACTTCAAGTTGATCTTCTCTTTCTCCCTTTCCATTGATAGATGTTTGATTTGGATTTCCTTGCACTCATTTATTAGGCTAGGATGTACTTATTTCAATTGAATAAACCTTATCCTCCACTTTAGAAGTTCTATTTGTTGACAATATTGTTTTTCTTGAAATAAAATTTCTCATAATCTAGAGGCAAATTCTTGTTCCAACAAATATTTGATAGTATAGCATGTACGAACTAGTCCTCTCCTTTCTCTTGCTCTTCTAGATTGCAGGTGCTCTCACCATTCAGAAGCACCACCTCTTAGTCGACATGCTATTAATTTAACTCATGTTTGAGATGTTATATACACACGATCAAAGAATTCATCTACTTATGTTATCCATTCTAAGAATTATTTTATGTTTAGATGGCCATAGAAAGAAGGAATATCAATTTTCCTCCGATAATCCTCATTGTGGATAGAGTACCTATGTGCAGGAGTTTTGCAGTCAACATGGTCACCATGGGCTGCACCATCCCTTGGCCATCTATTCTTTGCATGATTCGCGTATTGATTCCCAAAACGTCAAGATTAACATAAATTTTTTAAAGTGTCTCCAATACGCTCGAATATGAAATCCATATGTTGTTCTAGACATTGTTCTCATCGTTGCAACTTTTCATCCCTATAATTTAGAGCTTTAGCTCCTCGGTTACCATTGCGAGAACCATCTCTATCACCTCCATCAAGGTTAGTCATCATGATTTGAGTGGTTTTTCCTGCTCTGATACCATTTGACGCATTCCAAAGTGCAAAGCTCACACACATAATATGCAATCATGCATGGAATGAAAGCAAAGATAAATCCTCTACTAGAATTTTTTTTAATCAAAAGACTGATAAATACATGTACATCTAGGGTATTTATAGAGTTTTAACTCTCCTAATTAGGATATGATAGAGTTCTATAATTTAGGAAGGCAACTCCTGCCAAAATAGGAACAAAGTAATCTTAACTAGAGTAGGATTTTATGAACTAATTCTAACTAAAATAAGATTTACAAAATAACTTCCTAAATAAAATAAAATACTCTCAAAACTAATCTAGAAACAATATCAAAGTTAAGCAGGAAGTCTAAATCATTTAAGAATATTAAAGAGATTATAAATATCGAGCAAAGTAGAGAACATTTGCTATCCCCTATGTACAACAATTGTATTATTGAAAATTTCTGCCCTTTGAGGTTCTTTTTCTCTCCCCATGAATTGACAGTGATATGCCCTGCATCATTTATAAAGTTTGCATTATATCTACTATCTGAAATCCTAGTTAAACAATCTATATAAGTTGTAAATAATTTGAGCATTTGGTGTTTAGAAACCATTCTTTTTGTTTGCATTCTTTCCAGCCAAGTTATAGGTCATTAGAAATGATGACTAATGGCGTAGAACATTTGAAATGGGCATCAATACATGTATGCAATTTCTAGCTCATCTACAATTGTGGTTTCTAGAAAATTTTGCCATTGGACTGATGTGAATACTACTACATACTTGTATATTTGTGTACAACAGTAATAACAATTACAACTACAGTAACTGAGCATTAGTCTTAAACTAGTTGGAGTCGACTATATATCTCTTCTTTCACTACTTAATTATGTTTGAGACTAACTCCACATTAATATCCAAAATTTGTAAATATTTCTATCTTACTTCCCTCCATGTTGTTTTAGGTTTCTCCCTATAGTTATTAAATGCTCAAATCATAATTGTATGCAAATGGGTCTTGGAGCCTAGGCGCACATCTGAATGAGCAAAGACACAAAAAATAAACCTTAATAAATAATTAAAAATAAAGTAAAATAATAATAGATGTAGCTTAATTTAACCAAACTTATCAAAATTACAAATATGCAAAGCATTAAAAAATATAGAAATCTATACTTTACCATTATTGTCCCTTTTATAGAACTTAGTAAATAAAATAAACAAATTTTTGGACATTCGAAAATAAAGTATGAGAAGAGGGATTAAAAGGACAATGACAATGACGTGGGAGGTTTTTGATCATGAGTATAGGGGGGGTAAATTATATCATTCGTCCCCCAACTTATGCTATAGTCTCATGTTCGTCCCCTAACTTCAATTTGTTACCAAAATATCACTTAACTTTAAAATATGCTCATAAAAAATCCCTCTAGTTGGAATCCATCTAAAGCTCTGGCGAAATGTAAACGTGTCATGTCTGTGTCAATTAGTTTAAGAAAAAATGAAAAATAATGTCACTTAAGCTTATTAAGCAGTTTCTCTCTCCTTCATGCAAGACATTACCTAAAGTTTCTCTCTCCCCCATATCTTTCATCTCGATTCCACCTACCCACATTCTGCACTCTTTCTATTCTCTAAATGTGTTTCTTTTCTCTTTTGCTTCTCAAAGAAACATTATCCATCTTTTGAAAGAAATCCTTTGCTCATTTGAACACCATTAGTGTTGCATCATTGAGAGGTAGTTTTCTTCTGTTCCAAAACTTACCACTGATTTGTTGTTGTCTGAGCTTGGAGGCCAAATTCGCAGACTCGTCAAAGTTATGGAAGTGCCCATTCTCAAGAATAAAAAGCAGAATTTCATTGTCCAGATCTCTGGGTTTGGCAGAGAAATTATTGATGGGGATTTTGAGGCTTGTAGTGGGGTTAAGACCCTAGGGAGACTTAAGGTTGGTCTTGGAACTATAAGGGAGTGTGGAAAGCATTTGACGAAGGAAATCATTGTTGGAGGAAGAAGAGGAATCGAAAGAAGTGTTTTGGATTTGTTGGTGTTGTTGATTTTGAAGAGGGATTTGAGAAGATGGCATTGTTTTTCATTTTGGGGAGTGAGAAACTTTAGGTAATGTCTTGCATGAAGGAGATAGAAACTACTTAATAAGCTTAGGTGGCATTATTGTCCTTTTGTTTTTAGTAACCGACACATAGCCATGCCATTTTTGCATTTCGCTGAAGCTTTGGACAAATCCCAACTGGAGGGATTTTTTATGAGCATATTTGAAAGTTGAGTGATTTTTTGATAACAAATTGAAGTTGAGGGACAAACATGAAACTATGGTATAAGTTGGGGGACGAATGGTATAATTTACCCTTAGTATGGGAATGCAGTGAGATTTTGGTGACTACTTATCATGAGCAATAGTAGTTATGAGAACTTTCTAATGTTTAAATATCGGATTTTGATAGATAGGCAAATTTTCAGTTGGGCGATATTTATTTGTGGATGGGATTGCTTAGTGCATGCCTTTCTAGAGCCTTGTGCTTGGAACAAGGTGCACGCCTTGGTCCGTAATGCAAGTGCCTCAAGAATGTCCATTGCCTTTCTCATAAGTGCTGGGTTAGGGTTTAGCATTGGTTGGTTTGGTTTGGTATGGGAAACTCATAAAACATAACCTAAATGAACTGAACCAATTAAACAATCAAATTGAGTTGAAATGAATTGGTTCAGTTCGGTTCATCGATTCTCCTTATTTTGTTTAATTTTGAGAAACTATTTTCATTTATGACAGAACAAATCCAATAAAAATTTGAAAATTTCAGTGTTCACAAAGAGAGCCATCAAATTCAAATCATCAAACTACAAATAAATAAATAAATAAAAAATAAAAACTCAAAAGATAATCCACAAGAACAACAAAAACCAAGCAATAAAAAAATTTGTATAGATTTAGTTTTCAATATAAAAAATTCATACATGCTACCATTCTGGTTTTCAATTTCAAGACCATGAGTTACTCTTTTTTTAAACAAAACATAGGAAAGAAAAATTATAAGCAGAAGTAAATCAATACAGATCTAACTCCTCATTGCCAGTGGTAAAAGTGGTGACCTCTTTGATCTTGAAGACACATTTCTTCCACTTTTCATTCCTTTTGAAGTGCTTGAGCGGAGCACTGCTTGTGCAATCTGCGATATGTGATTATGTGAGGGATCACAAACAAGAGGAGAGGCAGTTACTGTTTAATTCCCGTCAAGAAGCTAATACTCCTACATGCGATGAGAGAGAATGTAGAAGAAACAGTAGAAAGAATGTAGAAGAGATGGGAGGAAAGAAAATGCAAAGAGGAAAAAGGAATTTCAGAGGTGGCTAGTGTTAGGATAAAGATACACACACACACACACACACACACACACACACACACACACACACACACACACACACACACACACTTGCATATGGGTATAAATGGACAGTTGAGATTAAATGGAATGAATTGAATAGTTAAGATTAAATAACAAAATTTCTGTAAACAAAAGTATGGCAACAAGATTAGTGCATGGCATATAATGCATCTCCCTAGTTTACTACATTATGCTACAGATGTTGGAAATGTTAAGTACTTGCTCTGTTGGGTTTTTCTGATTTTCCTTCTTCAGAAACCAGACCAAACTGAAAAAAAAAATGAAAATTAAAAGCAAACTGATTAATTATAAACTGAAACCAAAAAATCAAAATTAATTGGTTCCATTGGTTTTTTGATGTCAACAAGATACTGCTCACCCTAGCTATGGCTGGAGCCTTGTGAGCCTTACTTCTGACTCCTGAGATGTGCCTTTGATAACTATGCTTCTCCTTTTTCCTTCTTAAGCATTCTATTACTAGCTTATCACACTTCTTTATTGGAGCATTTGATACTCTTTATTGGACATGACTAAATCATGTTAATCAACAGAATTTTAGTTTTATATCCAATATGTGCTACAGTTACTTTCTGACTGGTGTAATAGTTTTTAATTGTATATATTATTGTGTTATTAGACATCCATCTTAATGTATGTATTTTTGCTACCCATTTATAGGTATGTTGTACCTTACATGTTTAACATTCACTCTTACATAACGTAGTTGGCCTGACTATGGTTCTATAAATCTGATCTTTCTTTTTCATTGATCCCATGGCTGTATTGCACTCTTGTCACACTTCTCTGTTTCAACCATCTTTTTTTTAATCCTATTAATTGTATCTTCATCCATTACTTTGTTTTGACGGGATCTCCATTCCTCTGTGAGAGCTAAACTTGCAACGCATATGATTCGTGTTACCTCTGCTTAACCTAAAATCCTTACTTCCAAGAGTCCCCCTCTACAATTCCAACAGTTGGTTAACATTTTTCATTAGTTTCATCCACTAAGATAACAGCATCTCCAAATATCATGTGCTGTAGGGCATGCAAGAGAAGTAATTGAGTTGGGTAAATTTATAAATAACAAACTCTATATAGTGAGGGCCATTAAGCAATTCAGTAGGTTAGAAAGAAATAATTGGGTGAGGGAAAATGTATAAAAACACAAATTCTACTTAGAATTTTGTGAAGTCAGTGCGGACAGTTGCTCCCCTTGCTCTCACTGTTCCATTCTGGATCTACCCTGCTTATAAATGTGATAAGTTAGACTTGCACATAAGTTGTATCATAGATAATGAATGGTTATCTTGGCAATGCATCCCTTATACATACACCTAGGCAGTACCCATTACTACTAACATGCCTTTCAAACGCATATTAGCCTTGTATATCAATGCTTTACTGGCCTTCTACTCATTTGTCATTTATGTATCTGACAAGCTCACAGACTTGGCCAAGAAGGCTGGGTCTAGTTCATTGACTAAGCCCAGCTGCCCAGCTCTTTCAAAAGTTTTCTTCAGCTCATTTATGTATCGAACACAAGTTTTAGTTGTTGAAAGTGTAGTCTGAATAAAAGTTTTTTTTTTGGTCTTGTTCTCCTATTAAAACAATTTAAACTTGCTACAGAACAATCACAGGATTCATCCGTCCATGTATGAGGAGGTTACTCCTGCCACTGACCAGTCTGCAGAGAGGTTAAGATGCAGTGAGCGGCTTCATAACTTAGTGAAGCATCGTTCATGCTCTTGTTGCAACTCATGTGCTGCTCAAAGTCAATTGACAAGTCCTCCCAAGACAGAGTTGGAGGATGACGTCAAGGAGCTACCAGTTGTGAGTGATGATGTATCTGCTATGAAAACTACACACAGCCCCTCTGGGGATGAGCAAATACAGAGGCATATTCCAGTGGGTCCTCGTTTTCAAGCTGACGTCCCTGAATGGACTGGCATGTTTTCTGAGAGTGACCCTAGATGGCTAGGTACACAAGTATGGCCTTTCAATGGAGATGTTACTGCCCCAGTTGAAACAGATTCTATTGGAAAGGGAAGACCTGATTTATGTAGTTGTCGGTTTCTGGGGTCTGTTGAATGTGTCAGATTTCATATTGCTGAAAACAGAATGAAATTGAAACTTGAACTAGGCCATGTGTTTTATCGTTGGAGATTTGATCACATGGGTGAGGAAATTTCACTTAGATGGACTGCTGAAGAAGAAATGAGATTTAAGAATATGGTCAGATTTAATCCCCCCTCTCTAGACAAGAGCTTTTGGGACGAGTATAGAAAGTACTTTCCTAGAAGGAAAAGGGAAGAGTTGGTTAGTTATTACTTCAATGTCTTTCTTGTTCAGCGTAGGAGTTATCAGAACCGAGTGACTCCAAATCATATTGATAGCGATGATGATGAATCGGAGTTTGGATCCTTGAGTGACAGTTATGGTCATGGAGCAGTCCAGGTTCATCGCAGCAACATGTTGATATGTTCGGAGAATAAGCAGTACACTGAAATTGTGTAGACACAATTCAGGTTAAGAATCAGTCACTCTTATTTGAAATTTGAACAACTGATAATCTTACATCTGTTTGGGAAAGTTCACAACTATTCACTTCTTACATAGCACTACATCATCACTTGATACCTCTTAAAGTTTTGATACAATTAGCTGATTAGATTTCAGAGATGCAATTTTAGAAAGATTTACCAATGCGGTAGAGCAAGTCGATGGGGTGGTTTTAGCTGGCTCTAGGAGCAGAATTTGGGGTGTAAAGTTTTTCCGTTGCTACTCATCGAATGACAGACCCTGAATTATGCACATGCTCAACTTTAGGCTGGTGGAAGCTATCTACAGTTTTCTCATACTGCTACAACTTGAAGGAAGGAAAAAGAAAGAGAAAAGGTGGGGCGGATGTGCAGGACAGTTTCCAAATCTTGCCATTTCCAATCCTTCACATCATGTTGGAAGGTTTGGATGGTGGATTTCTTGGCAATGTATTTTGCTTCTCTTGTTCAATATTCATATATTTGTTCGTTATTTTGGTCACTGTTCAAGATGGCTATACACATGAATTTTCTCCTGATGACTTGCAAATGCCTGGAATATGCAAACTTCTCTTGAACATTCAAAATTTTATTTTGGTGCTGCTTTTATGATATTGAGCCCATCAATGAGTTATATAGGCTTGCTCTCTCTCATTTTTCTTCTGCATCTTACGGTATAATAAAATATGGTATAATAAA
>CAOGCB010824705.1:0-10444 GCA_948266635.1 Cnidoscolus chayamansa | reverse complement strand
TCTTCCTTCTCTGTTCTTGTTCCAATTTCCAATTTTCTTGTCATTCTTTACCTTGTGATTCATTCGAAACTTTGAAGAGATCAAAATGCTTGCTGGTTTATTGAAGTCGAATTTTTATTCAAAATGGTATTTCGTAAACCTTAAATTCTTTCATGTTTTCTTCCTCTTCTTTCATGGTTCTCTGCTCATTAATTGTTCATTCTGTTCATTAATTATTAATTCAACTCCACATGCGTTGTTGGGTTTTTTTATGGATATAGCAAGTCGCAGATGAGGATGACAAAGGCTCGACTCGATATGCTAAAGAAGAAGAAAAGCTCGGTGGTAAAGTTCTTAAAGAATGATATGGCTGATCTCCTTAGGAGTGGCCTTGATTACAATGCTTACTGCAGGGTTAGTTTTCCATTTTTCACCCTTGATTTACCATTAAATGGTAAAGATCTTAAGCTCAACCTTTTCGGGAACTTCAATGCAATAAGAATTGTTTGCGTTTCTTTTTGCGATTTCCATTTTGTTGGAAATTTTTACGATAAAATGATCCTCCGTTAATTGCAAATTGTCTGTCGTTTAGATCTTTGTTCGTTCATCTAAAGCTTATTTCTTCATGGTCGTTTATTTAATTGCATGTTGCAACAGCAAATAACTCCATTTGGAACCCACTTTCCTCTTTTGGCACAGTTTCATTCTCTGTAATTTTTTATGGATGGTGATGCAGGCTGAAGGGCTTCTGGTTGAGCAACATATGTTAGCTTGCTTCAATTTCATTGAGCAATTCTGTGGATGCATCTCCACAAATCTTTCTGCCATGAGTAAACAGAGGTGTGCTTCTGAGTTCTGTCATATTATTAATTGAGTACAGTTACGCATACACTCCATTTTTTTCACTTTTTTTCTCAATGATACAGCGAATGCCCAGAGGAATGTAGAGAAGCTGTTCAATCTCTAATATATGCGGCAGCGAGAATTCCTGAATTCCCAGAATTGCGAGATCTTCGTACTCTATTCACCCAGAGATATGGTGGTCACCTTGAATCTTTTATCAATAAACAGGTAAATTAGATCATTTCAGACCCCCAATTTCTTTTTTAGGAAATGTTTTGCAGTTGTCTTGGAATAGCATATAAATCTATTAAATTCTTCTATATATTCAATTTATAACAGATGGCAAATTGATTGTGTAGTTTGTTGAGATATTGAGGCCGAAGACTACCACAAAGGAGATGAAGCTTCAGTTAATGCATGACATATCAGAAGAATTCAGTATAGAATGGAATTCAAAGTCTTCGGAACAGGAACTCTTCAAACCCCCTCTAGAGGTAAGCCTCCTACATAACTCGAGATGATCTCTGGTCTCTTCATATCTTCCACTGGTGATCATAGCCTGTGTATTTTCTTGCAGGACCAGAATAGTCATTTTACTAGCTACAAAGATGACATTTTCCCGAAAGATTGCCGGGGTGATGATGAAGATCACGATTTCACAAAAAAAACAAACCATGAAACTTGGAAGAAAGTGAATGACTCGTTAGAGGATACTTTGCTGCGAAAAGAAAAAGCCCAACTTGCATCTCGTGGAAGGAAGAATGCCATTGATGAGGGATACAATCTGCCTTGCAGCAGGAGAGATTGCAGTGACCTCGCTAGTCTACAAGCTACTTCAAGCCCACTAGGAAGTGTTTCAGAGGATGAAGTGGATAGAAAGAAACCGTTCTACTACGGATTAGTTGCTCCCCCTTATGTCAAACCAAAAGTGGAGAAAGAAGAAAGCAAGCTTGAAGAACCCGCAAAACCAACTGGCAATGTTCTTGCTGAAGATGATTTGATTAGTGAAGCCAAGCTAAAACCAAGATCAGTCCGAAGGAGACCATTGAAGCAACCTCCAGGTCATGACAATGTGGGCATCGTTGAAAGACCATTGAAGCCGCCATCAGGCCATGAAAAATTGTTCAGACCAAAAAATGGTGGGCTTACAGTTGCAAAATCCAATCCAAGTATGGTGAAAGAAGATGGGGCTAAAAGGGTTTCAAGAATCTCGCAAGGAGATGATATTAATCTAAAGGATGAAGAGGAAAAGATAATTGATAAACATCTAATGCATTACTGCAAGGATTCAGTGAAACCTTGTGTAAATTCTCCTACAAATCTCAAAAGCACAAAATCGGAGTTAAATTTTCCATCGGGTGGAGAAGCATATGAAGCAAGTCCACAGAAGGCAGTAAAAAGGCATAATCGAGTAGTTTCATTGCAGCCAGAGAATCGACATGTGCACCCCAACCTGCCTGATTATGAAGATTTGGCAGCACGTTTTGCAGCGCTCAAGAGGAGATAAAAGACATACAGAAAGATCAATATATAGTATATGTGATGTATATTTGCTGTCATCTTAGTCCCATGATATTCATAGGACTTCCTTTCTATCTAAACCTCAAGTTCATAGTATAAAAGTATAGAGGGCATAATACATAAAGGCTCAAGGTCTAATATAATACATATTAGGCCAAATCATACTGGGGCCAAAATAACTTAAAACCTCACCCAAAGACGAGCAAGCCGGCAGAGCACCAGAAGGAAGAAAACAATGGTCAATCATTATTTATATCCAGTTGATACAAAAAGAAAGTAGTGGCACAGCGAAGCATCACCGGCCGGACAATTTTGAAGCAGTAATTTATTGAACTCAAGGACTCTTAAAATCATAGCAGTTAAACATATAACTTGACTAACGAATATACGTGCTGCTGATAGATTTGATTCTATTTGACAGATTTTACAACTTCAAATTTTTGTATGACGTTATTTTAAGTGATTTTTTTTAAAAACAAAAAAAATGCCATATTAAATAGTATTTTTTAAAAAGTAAATCCGGAATTAGAAAATATGTATATATATCAAGACGCAGCGTTTTGAGGTGGTCGTCTCCACGAACAGGAAAGTTCAGTTTATCCCCTTCTTCTATACTTCAATAGATTCGAGAGAGGGAGAGAGAAGCTTCAGCCTCCCAACCGTTCCCACCGTTAAAAGTGCAAATATCGAGACCTATGGAGCTGCCATGTTTAGATGAGAGGGAGGAGGAAGATAAGGTGATGAGCGAAGTCCACCTTGGTTGCCCACCTGGCTCCTCTGGTCCACACATTTCCCATTTCACCATCTCCATTCCACCTGGTATTCAACTCTGTTTTAATTCCTTTATATATTTTATTATTAATT
Organism: Cnidoscolus chayamansa; assembly: GCA_948266635.1. Lineage (NCBI taxonomy): Eukaryota > Viridiplantae > Streptophyta > Magnoliopsida > Malpighiales > Euphorbiaceae > Cnidoscolus > Cnidoscolus chayamansa. The sequence continues at coordinate 7,237 of CAOGCB010824705.1, read as the reverse complement.
CGATGACATAATCACCTTGCTCAGGCTGCTTTAATGGTCATTTACTAAGTGGGTTTTTTTTAAGAAAAAAAAATTGCATCTTTATGTTGGTAAATCAAAAGGATATGTAAATTGTAACCTTGTGTTATTTAGGTGTTGATCATGGCAGGTGGAAGGATTTATTTAAAGATGAAGTAATACCTATGCAACAAATGATTTGTGTGGACGAAGATGGTGATCTTGTTCTCAATAGACGCAGCAGTAAGTACTTGTTATGTGTCTATTGGTTCTCTTATCAAATTATGTGCTTCCCTTCATTTATGACTCACTTATGGAGCTTATACTTTGTCTTTATTTAAATGGGGATTCGGTTTGAGTGATTTTAGGACCTAGGATCGCTTAATGATTGTGCTTATTACGTAATGTGAACCATTATCAATAAGAGGGAGTGTCTTGTGCTTTAATGTTGACTCGCTCTAGTAACACCCAATCATGCCTATTGTATTGCTAGCTTTCTATTTCAAGCTTTTGCAATTATTGATAGACTTGACTGTAGGGAGAACTACTTGTGCAACTGTGCAGATTTTCCAACTCATAGTTTTAGTATAACCATCCAGCATAATATCACATCATCAATTCCAAGTGTGGGGTTACAGGTGATAGTCGGTTTGTTATGCTGTTTTCACTTTCTCAATTTACTTGCCATATGGTATGTAATATTACTTGTTTTCTTCTGTTAGGTTTGGAAGGCAGAACTGCTATTATCTGATTTTGTATTGCATATGATGTTTACTTCTTCTGAACTGGATGGGATTAGTTCGGTAGAACTTGGTGCTGGGACTGGTATGTTGATTTCCAGTCTCATTGTTGACTTTCTCTGATCTTCTAGCAGACTAGTTGATACTTTAAAGCTGAACATTCTTTGGTTTAGCTTTAACTATGTCTAAGGCTCTCAAAAATCCCAAGTATTTCTTGTATGACAGGAGTTTATTTCACTGTATTTCCCAGGGCTGGTGGGTATGTTGCTTGCACATGTTGCTAAAACAGTTTTCCTAACAGGTATGCATGAGCATAATTAAATTTTGAGACTTTTAAGTTTTTATTTTTGGTTTTAAATCTTCTAAAGATGCAATTCTTTTCAGAGCTCAAGTCTCAATCATTTGCATTTTATTACCTCAATTATTTTGGTTTTCACCTGTCGATCAATTTTTTCAACATTAATGACATCAGATAATGATCATTATATATTTAGTGGGAGCTCTTGTCTGGTTTTTGTAATAAATTTAACATCTTGTATTTTCTTGTGTCCCTCTTTATTGTCTAATTTCCAAATTAACTAGAATTTGTTTTTGCTCTTGCAAAAGATGAGGGACATGTAGATTTTTGGAATTCATGAATTTCAAGATCTGTATAGAGTGCAACTTAGTCCAATGAGTATCAACTTTTGACTCTTTGACTGATGACAGTGCATTAGTGATAACAATTATTTTCTCAATTGCAAAGTATTTGTCGTCCCTTATATTTTATCAGTCATCTATTAGGAGTAAACTTTGAGAATTTGTTTCACGTTACCTAATTGCCAGTTATTGAGAAATAGAGTTTATTGTAGTTGAGCACTAGAAGGTTAATGTCGAAAAATCATAAATAACTTATGAGCATGAATGCACTGGTGGTGCAGAGGGAAGTTTGAAATGCTTATTCTGTTACCATACGTCTCAGACAAGCCTTCCGTGATTAATGACAGACCGTGGCTATGAAATCCTTGACAACTGTGCAAGGAATGTTCACCTTAATTCTGAAGTGTTAAACTATCACAGTGCAATTCATGTACGTGAACTTGATTGGTCAAGTTCCTGGCCACCTACATTGCGCCTTGAAAATTCTGGAGATCATAACAGGTAAAATTTCAGTTGATATTCTCTTCAACAAGCACTTGAAATGTCTTGGTGGCTTCCAACAAAATTTTTTATTTTCAGTTTCCTAAATACAGTCTTTCTATTTGAGAAACCTACACACTTTTTCTCGTGGATCGAGAGTAGTGTGCTTTTGCTGATGTTGCTCTAAGCCTCTAACTGAAGAGGAGTAATTCTCATTCATGTTTCGTGGAAGCAGAGAAAAGGTGCTGCCTGTAAAAATGAGATTCACTCTTGCTAAGGATGGCTCCCCATTAAAGGAGAATGATATTTTAATGTGAAGGATAATCCAAACCTACAAACCATGTGAAGTTTGGGCCTTGAACTTGTAATCTAGGTTATGGAGTTAAGGTTGCTCCGTCCATGTACCTATGGTAGGAAGAAAGAAGGTTGAGAGAGGGTTTGCAGAAGTTGGTTGATTCTATCAATTATGGAAGTTGCAAAAAGTTGGAATGGATAGGATAGGAGAAAAAGAATACCCCACGAAATCCTAGCAGGGACATGAAGGGTTTTGTGTAGATAACAGAGTTAAGAAGTCCAACAAGATTGGAGGGTGTGGTTTTTAATTTGGTTATATTGCTTGGTTTTGTATTTTTCTCTCTTTAGAATGATATCTTATCCTCCATATTGTTATCAAATTCTTTTCTTTCTTTCTTTTTTTTAATGAAATTGCTTTTCTTATAATAAAAGTTACATTGTTTTGTGATAATATCCAGTTATTCTTGGACCCCCATAGAAATTGAAGAAGCTCAGGGGGCTCCTTTGCTTCTAGCTGCCGACGTGATATACAGTGATGATTTGACTGATGCTCTTTTCAGTGTTCTAGAGAGACTAATGTCATTGGGTTCAAATAAGGTATGCATCAATAAAGTAAAATACTTAGCAGTGAGGAATAGCATTTGTGACATAGGATGGATTTCTTTTTTCTGCTTGAAACACAGTAAAGAACTGAAGTTTTAGATCTATAAAAATTCCATTGGAATGTGAGTTCCAAAATGGTAATTATTCCCTCACTGTATTCAAGTCTGAGGATCCATATTCATGGTTCTTATATAACTTCATTAGTTCGCTGGATCTCATTCATGTTTGTATTAGCTTCGTACAATTTCTTAATGATAGCTGATCTTGCAGCCAAAAGAAAAAGGATGAATAATATTGGAAAAAAAAAAAGGAAAAACCATTTTCATTTAATATGAAATAAAATGTGATGTGTTGCTATTTGCTCTTCAATTTTTTAAAAACTCTTTGTAAGTTCCCATTTACTGCATGATGCTGATGGTTTTGACATTCATGCTCTTCTGTTTCTTTCTATTCTCGGTTCTATAAGAATCAATGATGTCCTAACATTTTGTGAGAAAATAAGCAAAGTTCTTTTCATGTTTTAGGTTTTATACTTGGCATTGGAAAAGCGTTACAACTTCAGTCTTGATGATCTTGATGTTGTTGCAAATGGCTATTCTCATTTTCTAAGTTATCTTAGGGAGGAGGAAGAAGGTACATGCGTTCCCAATTCCATATTCTCTTCCTATGACTTGTATTATCCTTTTAACTTATAAATGACAATGAACGATGCAGAATACAAGGATCTTGGAAATGGATCCTCCCCGTGTTTTGTTGGCAAACGTGTTGATCTTTCATTGATTCCGAAATACATTAGGGAGTACGACAGAGGAAATGATGTTGAACTTTGGCAGATCAAGTTTGATGGAAGAAAACCAAATCAGAAGATTCCTGGAAGTGAGATTTCAGCTTAAAATGCATTTCTTGAACAAATCCAAAATCATAGTTGAGCCCTTCGTCGGGAAACTTAAATTGTCTGAAAAATCAGAACAGAAAGCTGCTGTAGGTGGTTTAGCAATGCCGGCTGATGTAGCAGGCCATAGGAGGCTGCTGCATTTTGTCCTTTTGAAAGACAAAGGTGAAAATTGCAATTTTACTTTCTCCTGGGTTCTTTTGTGTTGGCTGAATACCGAATGTAGTTCTGTAATATTCAGCCATTTCTTAGCATGCGGTGCTGTGCTTCTTTCTAAAATCAAGACATCAAAAGCGTGTCTCGTAAAGAAGAGAGATTGCGATCGATATTTCCTGCAAGAACTTTTTAATTTCTTATATTAGAGGTACAAAACCAAAACTTAAAGACCCCATGCCAACTGAAGATTGTGATCTTGAGAATTTTATTTTTATTAATAATTTAATCTTGAGTTTTAAATACTTTTATAGGCTAATTTATTTAATATATTGGTGAATCAAAGAAAGGAAAGTTCTAGAAAGGTAGGTTTGAAATGTGATGCGAGCAATGACAGCATTTGGAAGTACGTAGAACTCCTAGTACGAAGACTATTCCACAACCAAATGAACTTTTGCTATATATGTAAGCTTGCTTATGCCTCAGCCCTCAGATTTCCAGGCGTCACAGAGCAAAAACAAAAAGTATATCTAGCTATTTTCTGCAGTAATGGCCCAGGCTGACCAGCTACTTCTACTGGATTTGCATCCTAGCCCTTTTGCAATAAGGGTGAGGATAGCCTTGGCTGAAAAGGGATTGAAGTACGAGTCCAGAGAAGAAGATTTGAGCAACAAGAGCCCTCTTCTTCTTGAGATGAACCCAGTTCACAAGCAAATCCCGGTGTTGATTCATAATGGTAAACCCATTTGCGAATCAATGGTAATAGTTCAATACATTGACGAGGTCTGGAACGACAAATCTCCATTGTTGCCTTCTGATCCTTACCAACGAGCACATGCCAGGTTCTGGGCTGACTATATCGACAAGAAGGTCAGTTATTTGGATTAATCATGCAGTATATGCATTACTCATGCACCTTCTATCTTTTCAATAATGAAAAAAATTCTGATTACCTACAGATTTACCCTATTGGACGAATGCTGTGGGCATCAAAAGGTGAAACGAAAGAAGCTTCAAAGAAAGAGTTGTTAGAATGCTTTAAAACATTGGAGGGAGAGCTTGGAAACAAGCCATACTTTGGAGGTGAAAGCTTCGGCTACATTGATTTAGCACTCATTCCATTTTATAGCTTCTTCTACACATTCGAGACTCTGGGAAACTTTAGCATGGCAGAGGAGTTCCCTAAGCTTCTGGAGTGGGCTCAGAGATGCTCGCAAAAGGAGAGCGTGTCTGTTTCTTTATGTGAGCAACCAGAGGTTTATGAAGTAGCCTTGAAATTAAGGAAGGCGTCGGGGGCTGAGTAGGACCTTCCATAAGACCAAAGCCAGCTGCTTCACACTTGATTGCTTCCCTGTATTTGATTTCTGCGTCATCGTTCTTGTATTGAAATCTGTTACGATTTCCAAATAATCAAGAAAATTATTTTAAGTTTCTGGGAAAAATAAAACATGATTTTGCTTAGTTTGGGGTTGCTTGTGTTTTTCTTTTTAGTGGATATTGTATTGGAAAAGCTTGGCTTTGGTTTTGCAACGTCTTGTATCTTTTCTTAATAATGAATGAATTTCTCTGTTAAAGAAATGATGTGGGTGTCTTGCAGTTGTCATTCTTCAAATCTTCAGCTGATTGGACTGATGAGTGCTCATCTACATGTGAGAGGGTGCTTTTGATGCTCAACTAAATCAGTTTACAAATATAAAAATAAATTAATTTTGTTGAAATATGATAAACTTAATACTATTTATTAAATAAAACAACAAACATATAAAGAAAATAGAGGAAAAGAGAGAATTATTGAAACTATTACATTTTTATAAAAATAAAGATTTTTTTTATCAACCTCTGACTACTTTTGTAGGATTTGAAGCCCAATGACCAGAATTCCCATCTTGATCACCAAATGGATCAATACATTGCATTTCATCATAAAATAATTGAAAAGGAGAGTGTTAAGGCATATTCAACGCACCCATTCTTGACTTGGAAAAAAATTATACAATCAGTGGTTGTTGGTTAGGTGAGAGTTGACGTGAGCGATGACAACATCTTGAAAGCTGAAACATTGGACGCCCAAATGAAATTGCAATATAAGAAGCAGCTTGCACAGGCCTCTCTTTGATGGGAACCTCACAGGTTAAACACTTTTCTTATCAATTTCTGTAACTATGTCCCAGGCTGATCACCTAATCCTATTGGATTGGTATCCTAGTGTTTTCGCAGCAAGGGCTAGGATTGCCTTAGCTGAAAAGGGTTTAGATTATGAGTCCAGACCAGAGGATTTAACCAACAAGAGCCCTCTTCTTTTGAAGATGAATCCTGTTCAAAACCAAATCCCAGTCTTGATCCATAATGGCAGACCCATTTGCGAGTCATTGGTTATAGTACAATACATTGACGAGGTCTGGAACCACAAGTCTCCATTGTTACCCTCTGATCCTCACCAACGAGCAAATGCCAAATTCTGGGCTGACTATGTCGACAAGAAGGTCAGTTAATTACAGGCTCTCTAATTCTACTTCTGGGATTTTGATACTGTGCATGATATATATGATAACTTGCAATGGTTTTTCCATAGATTTTTGGTGGAGGGATGCTGTGGGCATCAGAAGGGGAAGTGAAAGAAGCTGCAAAGAAGTACATGATTGAGTGCTTTAAAACATTGGAGGGAGAGCTTGGAGACAAGCCTTACTTCGGAGGTGAAAGTTTCGGTTACGTTGATTTAGCACTCATTCCATGCTATAGCACCTTCTACACATACCAGATCTTGGGAAAGTTGAGCATGGCAGAGGAGTGCCCTAAGATAGTGGAGTGGGCTCAGAGATGCTTGCAAAAGGAGAGTGTCTCCAAATCTTTATGTGACCAGCGCAAGTTTTATGAAATTATCTTGGAGATGCGCAGGAGCGGATCTGCATGGCCCTCAGTCCAAAAATTCTTGAGCAAACTCGATCTGCTGCATAATTCATAGTTTTCTTTAGTTTATGAATGGTGTGATAATTCTGGTCTATAATTATATCATTAAGTTTATGTAAATATTGTTAACCCTTTTAATTAAAAGAGTATTTTGATGATCATAAAATTTTGATAAATTTGAGAAAGATTAAACAAATCAAAATAAAAAGATCGTGATATTTGAAGATGACAATTAAGATATTATGAAAAATGTATAGAAAATGAAAAGGTTGTGATTTGACATTTTTTTACAAAATAATTCAAGCTTTCACAAAAATAAAAATTATTGAATTGAAAATAGAATCCAGTATTATTTTTAAAATAAAGTTATAATTTCTTACTTTAGAAATTCTAATTTTTTGATTTAGAAGTTCTAATTCTATATTCTAAAATCAACTCAGAAAGATTTGATTACTACAAAATAAAATAATGACTAGCTACTTTTTAAATTAATTCCTTAATCTATCAAATCAGTCTTAAACGGCTAGTTTTC
>CAOGCB010824092.1:0-20443 GCA_948266635.1 Cnidoscolus chayamansa | reverse complement strand
TTTCTCTTTCCGACCCACACCATAAAACGCGGTCCAAATCACCAATAAAATGCCCTTCCTCTTCCACTAGGGTTTCGCAGCCATTGCTTGATTTCTTCGTCTTCTCTTGCTTCACTGCTTCAAGCTTTCGCTGTACATGTGTTGGCTGCTTGATTAGGGTTTCTTGGCATTCAATTTGGACTTGATTCTGTTCACTCTAATCTCAATTTGCACCCTTAATTAGGTTTTTTTTGTCATGTGATAATGCCCGCGACGGATTATCAGGGGTCATCAACGTCTTTTGGTCGTTCTATTTTGAGCCTCCGCCGTGACCAGGTTCATTCTATGGAAGCCACGCATGAGGCATCTGGTCACGAGGTGGAGCTTGAAGCTTTTCAAAGGAAGGTAGCGGAGCGGTTCCTGGATCTGTGTTCGGCCGGGTCGGATGATTTACTTTCGCTGTCTTGGATCCGGAAGCTGCTTGATTGTTTCCTGTGTTGTCAGGGAGAGTTTAGAGTTATTCTATCGAATAACAGATCGCAAGTTTATAAGGCACCTTTAGATCGGTTGATCCATGACTTTTTTGAGCGGTGCGTGAAGGCTTTGGATCTTTGTAATGCTATTCGAGATGGTATTGAACAGATCAGAGAGTGGAAGAAGCTAATTGAGATTGTTCTCTGCGCTTTGGACAATCAGAGAATCCTTGGGGAAGGACAATTCCGTCGTGCTAAGAAGGCGTTAGTGGATTTCGCCATTTCGATGCTCGACGAGAGGGAATCTACTGCGGCTCTGGCTCACCGGAACCGCTCCTTTGGCCGTCAAAATGCCGCGTCTTCTAGAGACCAGCGGAATTTTGGCCATTTTAGATCTTTGTCGTGGAGTGTATCACGGTCGTGGTCTGCTGCGAGGCAGCTCCAGGCAATTGGAAATAATTTGGCGCCACCCAGAGCCAATGAAATTGTGGCTACTAATGGAATCGCGGTGACTGTTTATACCATGAACTCAATTTTGTTGTTTGTAATGTGGGCTCTGGTGGCAGCAATACCTTGCCAGGACAGAGGACTGCAAGTGCATTTCTCAATTCCTAGGCATTTCCCCTGGGCTGCACCAATACTGTCATTGCACGAGAGGGTGCTGGAAGAGTCAAGAAAGCGGGACAGGAAAAATGCTTGCGGCCTGTTAAGGGAGATTTATCTGATGGATAAGTGTACTAAAAGTTTGGCTGAATTGGCTGATTCTGTGCAGTACCCTTTGACAGAGGAAAAAGAGGCAGAGGTGAGGCTGAGAGTGGAAGAGCTGGGAAGTGTTTGTGAGGTAATAAAGGAAGGGTTGGACCCATTGGAGAGACAGGTTCGAGAAGTGTTTCACAGGATTGTTCAAAGCCGGACGGAAGGGCTTGACTCTCTGGGTAGAGTGAACCACAACGATTGATAATCATTGCTTTGTGAGCATTGGATGGCATGATTTTGGGGGCTAAACAAGAGCCATAAAGAGGATGATTTGAAGCATGCTATTACAAATAAAAGGGTAAGGGAAAAAAAAAGCAAAAAAATTGTATTTATTAACAAATATATCGTGTAAAGCAAACGTAGGATATGAAAATTCAGACTCTTGTGGTCCATGGTGCTGATCTCCAGCTTGTCGTTGCCATTGTATAATCAAAATTTCCCAGTATATTTCATCTTGCTATTGTAGCTGACTTTGTGTTATTGATTTTGATTCATTCCCTTTTTCGTTTATCGGAAGATTATTGCTTTATTATTATTAGTTAGGTTTTCTATGCTATAACTAGTTAATGATAGATTGCTCGAACTTTCGTTGTTGCCTGAAGAATGTGATGGTTGAAAGATACCATAAGACTAATCAAGAATTGGGTTTGAATTATTAATTGATCTAAATTTCTGATTGATTTGTTGTTTGTTGAGCTTTTATGTGGTCGAATCTCTCTCTCTCCCCCATTGCTCAACACAAAATTGGAGACCTATTTTTTTATACAATGTTGTAATCTCCGACCATCTCATTTATGGAGAATTGCCTAAACCAGATATACAGCTGCATCTTTCTAACCCCTGTTAGGATTACTTATCTGGGGAATGCTGCGCCCATTAACTAACCTCCTAAGGCGTTTGTCTATGTTCTCAGTGGATGTTGACGTCCTATTTTACCTTTGCTGTCTCCATGGATGAGGACACATTGTATATATTTATGTATATGTCATAATTCTTGGTCACTTTTTTTGAGGTCCTTTTTGCATACTAGCGGTAAAGAATTTAATTTGAATATTTCCTTAATCTTCATAAATTCATTCTGACCTCTAATAAATTACTGCAGCGATTGGAATTTCTGCTTGCATTATCGCAATGCTGGCGCTTACCTATCATTCAAAGCTTCAGCTCTACATTAGAGAACATTTGACTTTGATTTGCTGCATATGAATGAATGTCTTGTAATATTTTTTGTTCTTTATGTAAATACTAGAAAAATGGTCCAATTTCTTATTATATATCTTTGAGCTGTGTTCTGTATTAATCTGTTGTTGACTTCGATTCATTCTCTTTTGATGTCCTCCAAAGTTGCGTCTAGAATAGAATTTCCAGTTGTGGTGGGATGACACTTTTTTATTATTTTTGGAGCTTTACTTTCTTGAAAGACTATGCGTTAATGCTGTTCGATCTTATTCTGTAAGGAAAACATTGCATAAACCGAGTTTCCAGGGATTATCTGGCTGCTTGATTCTGGGTGAAGTATTTACCTGAAGAAGCATTCTGCTGATTTACCCCTGCTTGTAGTGGGAAAAAGGGGTTGCCACTAATAACTTCATTGATCTCCATCAAATAATATGGAACCATGGAGAAATTTAGTATTTTTTGTTTCATTTTCTTTTTATCACAAGGGGGGAACATTATTGAAGTGGTAAGAAATCTGGATTGATTAGTCAGTACAATTGATGCTTCGTTATAGGATTTTTTTAAGCCTCTATCAAGAATTTTTCTACCATTTTCTTTTTATCTGCCGTACTCTGCACTTACTTTCTAATTGGCATTTTTTTTCCACCCTTGTCTAACATGTCCCCTTCACAAAATCAATATTGATCTTCTTTCATGCCGAAATCACCAAAGCAAAGCTATTTGACAAGCACGGTGAGTATTTCCTTTATGAGGGAGGAAATGCTTTATTGAATATGTGTCCATATAGCTTTTGGTTCAATAGCTTGAATTTCGGTGCATGTTTGTTCCTGTTCCTGGTTTAATAGCTTTTTGCTTTGAAGCGACCTAGAAAAGCGACAAATTTCTTGTGATGCTCTTACAGATTTGAAGATTTTGGGAGGAAATTTGTTTTGTTCAATTTACAGGATTCTATGTGAGTTTATTCCAGACAGAACTGATGCCATATTTATTTTACGTTTTATACGGACAATGGATGTACTAGTAGATCGGACTGGGTCATGGAAGTCATTCGAAACTTTTAGTGGTCAACTAAGCTGGCTCAATTCCTTTGATGCTCTAAGAAGCAGCAGAAATATGTTGCTAATTCGTAGCTGAATTTCTAGCCACAGGTGGTTCAGCCTGCTTAATTATTTGCTTTTGGTTCTGTAAGATCACTTACTCTGTTGTTTGTCGTGTACCTGAAGTTCATGCACGTTCTTGTTTCTCATATCTAGCTTAAAGAAAAGGATGTCTCAAACAAGTCGTAGATGGATGATATCTTGGCTTGGTCGCATCTTGTCATTAATGTCTTGTCATAGTAAAGAAACTGGAGTGGCTGCCATTTTATTAGCCGTCCTAACATGTAATTTTTCTTTTGTATTGACCGTCCTTGCAACATCTAAATTAGTTGTCACAAGTCCCAAGCTTTAATTACCAAAAGCTATTTAGTACAATAAACACTTGAATGGTCAATTTTTTTAGCTACTAGCTACGCAGCAGGCTTTCTTTCCAGTTTGCATGTGAAAGTTCCATTGACATTAATAAGGGTCCTTAAATGCTGCATACATTTATAAATTTTAACCATTTTCACCGAGACAACTGAATCTTACAGGGGATCAAATTTTGCGTAGTTTGTGGTCCAAATTCTGTCTTTATCTGCTCCATCCATACCCATATATTTGATTTATCGTAACGTTTCCATGCAGGCCGCTTATGTTTCAAGCGTTTTACATATGGGTTCCATACTCAATGCTGCTGGCCCCTTCCATAAATGCTTAGCTCAACTTGCTGTCCAGCTAATTGTGGCCATTCCGAACCCTGGGAAGGTTTCTGCCAGCTAGTCTTAGGTAAGAGGTAAGTGTCTGAACTCAGTTTTTTTATTTTAATTTGATTCAGTTTTAATTAGTAAATATTACAAAAATCAGCTGATTGAATTTGGTTTTAAAGAAAGAAAAATGAAGGAATTAACTTTTCTTTTGAGCATGAACCACCATTCATAATCTCAAACACATGTATTTTTCTCTTTAATTTGTTCCTTTCTTTTTCATCACCTTTCCCATCGTTGTTTCTCAATCTACAGTTGCTGATCTAATATAATTCAAATGTTAGAAGGTTTTGTAACATGTTTTTAAAATTGAGCTAATCTTTCTCCTTTCAATTAATTTTAAGAATGGCTATGTTTTATTAATATAATAAACTTTGTTCTCTTTTCAGTATTAATATATATATAGATATATTTATGTCTACAACTTCACTCTCATATGCTTATTTATTTTATTTTATCTCTTTTTCATATTATTATTGAGATTTTCGTTTATCATTCAATTCATTTTTGTTAAAATTGAAAAAGAAAAGGTAGATTCCAAATTTCAAATAAAATAGATGTTCTGGATCACATACCCTGAATTTAGAGATAAATATTTTTTATTTGTAAAAAAAAAATAAAGAGAGTAGGATGTTAAAATTAAGACTTATATGCATTTATAACTATATATATTGATTACTGGGCCATGCCTGATAGGAGTAGATATAAAAAGAGGGGATTGATGATGAATTGATCAGGGGCATACCTACCGAAGGAAATTGGAAAGGCCGCCATTTTAATGGCCGGCCATACAAGGACGAAATGAGCTGTCAATAATAACTCCTAAGATTTAATTACCAAAAGGCGAAAGCTACATAGTACAACCAAACACTTTGAAAAACAACGTACAGGTCAGCCCAATTCTCGTAGCTCGTAGATTGTAGCTTGGGCAGTGGTCTTTCCAATTTGCACGCTCTATTAACGTTAACAAGACTCCTCCACTGCCTCTTCATGTTTTATAAATTTCAACCACTTTCAATCAGAAAAAACAACAAAACCCTGGAGGGGGAAATAGTATCCTTGCAGTTAGGTATTTTTAATTTAATGTTTTTAGTATTTTTTGTAATATATTCAAATAAATGAGAGTATATAAAAATTATAACTATTATCATAAAAAATATTTTTATATATTTAATTAATTATATATAAAAGAGTCTTAACTAATACCAAACACGAACTCAAATTTATAGCATTCCTCATTAACTATTTTAGATTCTAATTCCATTTAGTTTTATTTATTTTTTTAAATTAATTAAATTTAAATTTAATTTTTAAATTTATTTAATAAATAAATAAATTTTAAATTTACTAATATTTGACTTGTTAAGAATCAAAAGCTTATTTATTCATAAGACTATAAGTTAATTTGTGAATATATTAATTTAATTAAAATTATTTAGTATTATAATTATTATTTTTAAGTTAAAGTCAATAAAATTGTAAATGAAATAATTTTTTTAGAAAAATTTATTATTTTAAATTAAAAATAGAGTAAATTACTACCTTATCTATGTGGTTTAACTTTATTTTAATTTTTACTTTATATTTTTATAATTATATTAAAATATCCTTAAATTTTAATTTTATCTATCAAAATGTCCTGTTCAATTTTAATAATTTTTTTCGTTAATTATTTAGAAAAATATTAAATTACTCTTACTTAAAATACAATTTTAATCTTTATATAATTCTTCTTTGTCTCTATTACTTCCTTCTAGAGTATATTGATACGTAGCAACATACCAGTTAGAGGAAAAGAGAGAATGGAGAAGAGAAAGAGACTATGTTATACAAAATAGAATGAAATTCATCATCTTTGTTATCAACTACAGAGTGTAAGAGAAAAACAAACCCCTTTTTCGCCATCATTATGCAATATAAGGAATCACAACCTAGTGATGTTGAAATCAATATTTACTCCTATCTTCTCAATCTCCCCTCCAAAATACTACTATCCTCAAGTTTCCATCATATTCCATCATTACGAATCCTTCGCCTAATCTGAACTATCTATTCACCAAAATTCATGTTGTCTCCTCTTCACCGCGCTGTCTTCTTTTTAAGTTAAAACCTTAACCTAATAATTTGATAGACAAAATGCCCTTGAGTTTTAATTTTATTTATTATATAAAGATAAAAATTGTATTTTAAGTAAGGGTAATTTAGTATTTTTTTTAATAATTAATGAAAAAAATCATTAAAATTAGATGGAAGGACATTTTGATAGATAAAATTAAAATTCGATTATATTTTAATGTAATTGTAAAAATACATAATCAAAATAAAATAAAGTTAAATCATAGAGACATAATAGTAATTTACCCTTAAAAATATTAAAATTATAAAATGAGATAAAAAAAATTGAAATTATTTACTAAAAATCCAAATTATCTTAATTTATTTATTAAACAAATTAAAATTTATTTTATTAATATTTGGTAAGTTTAAAAAATGAGTTAAAGTCGAATTTATTCAAATTCAAAAAATTTTAATAAACTGAATTTAAACTTTTTAAAATTTATCGCGTTGATCTAAATTTGTTAGAATATAATTTGCATTTACACCTAATAAGTACATTGATCGTAGTGGTCCAAGTGGTAGTTTTATCTGTGTCGTCCTTACAAATGGGATGGGTTCGTATTCACAAAAGTAATTTGATAGTAAGTAGATGTAGTTAAACAAAAATCAATTACTTCAATTTCATTTTATTTAGATTTAGACGTTTAGATATCTCTAATGACTTCATATCATAAATTGAAAATGCTAAAATGTCTGATAGCGATTCACGTGGCAAAGGGGTAACCTCTTTGGTCACTATCAGCAGCGTCCTTGAGGCATTCTGCCTTAGTTCAAGACAAAAGATCAATAAAGCCAAGACTAAGGTTTTGTTCTCGAATAATGTGGATCTTAAAGCAAAGAAGGATCTCATCAACAGATTAGGAGCACAATATACTAATGACTTGGGGAAGTATTTAGGTGTGCCCCTATTACACTCCCGGACCTCTAAGAAAACCTATCAATATATTACTGATCGAGTTAGAGGAAAATTGAATGCTTGGGAGAATCGAAACATTTCTTTGGCAGGGAGAGTCATCTTAGCCTAATTAGTGCTCTTGACCATTCCTATGTATGCTATGCAATCTACCCTACTACCCAATCCTATATGTACTGAAATGGATAAAATATGCCGAAACTTTATTTGGGGAAATATAGGGAGACGTACGATGAACCTTGTTCCTTGAAAAGTCATTCAACGTCCAAGAGGGAGTGGAGGACTAGGGTTTAAGAGCTCTAGGGTGTCAAACCTCACATTCATGATGAAGATAGTGTGGAATCTGGTTGCTAACCTGCAAACTTTATGAGCAAAGGTCATTAGGTCCAAGTATAAGATGGAAAACCGTAGCCTGCCCAATTGATCTATGGGAAGGGAAATGCTCTAACTTATGGAAAGAATAAAATTTGTGTGGAGAAACGTATTAAAAGGAGCAATATTGAATGTGGGTAATGTCGAAAGAGCACATTTCTGTGCTGACACTTGGCTCCCAAGTGAAGTTTGTTTGAGGGACCAAGCATATAAATTATCAGAGGAAGAAGCAAGCAACTGTACAGTGAACCAATTATGTGGACGAGTATGGCCGGTGGAAATGGTCTGTGCTATCAAGCAGGCTGCCTGTGACAGCTTTTTTCGAGCTTAGCTCACATGACAGCCCCAACTCCACACACAGGCTTTGATAAGCTAGTTTGGCAAAGTACAGCCTCAGGTAAGGTCTCAACTAAATCTGCATACCAAATGCTAACGAGTTCTCAGTTGTTGTAGGCGAATGATGCATGGCAGACGGTTTGGAAATGGTCGGGACCACAACGGGTAAGAATGTTTTTGTGGCTGGTTCGACATAACCAATTGTTGACGAACGAGGAGAGGATGAGGCGCCACTTAACTACCTCGGCAAGCTGCGAGGTCTGTCATGCAAGCACGGAGTCGTCCTTACACACCTTGCGAGACTGTGCAGCTGCACGTGCGGTTTGAAAGATGTTGGTCCCTTCGTCGAACTGGACCGAATGGACGATGAGCACGAGCGACATCAGATCATGGCTTTTAGCTAACCTGAGAAAGGACGAGATCACTAACTGTGGAGTACAGTGGATCTGCTATTTGGACAAAGGACGAGATCACTAACTGTGGAGTACAGTGGATCTGCTATTTGGATTAGTTTACTAGCGGATTTGGTCACAGAGGAATGACCACGTCTTTAATGCCATTGGGTTGAACCAACAAAGGGTGGAGCATCTCGCGACGACAAGGGCAAAGGAAGTGCAGTCCCTCAGTCTGAAGGTAACGTGCTATGGTACTAGTGCATTCAAACAAAACATGTACATTTATTGGGAAAAACCTCAAACGGAGCATTCAAACTCAATGTGGATGGCACGTGAGATCCACAAACGGGCTACTCTTACGGGGGTGGCTAGTTTGAGATTCGAATGGTGCATGGTTACAAGGATTTACCACTGCCTTCGGGCGGAAACCCATCTTAGAAGCCTAACTGAGTTCGTTTTATGAAGGTTTGTGCATGGTTGAGAAGCTAAGACTCGATAGTCTACTTGCGGAGAGTGATAATAAGGAGGTAGTTGACCTCGTGAATGGCAAGCATTGAGTCACTGAAGAGAACACCAGCATCATCCGAGCCATCCAAAATATCCTTAGAGAGGCGAATGCTAGTGCCCATTGCTTGGCCAATTATGCCAAATCTTATACTATGAAGACTCAAACATTGAGGTCTTCCCCCTTAGAACTACTTCTCTGGATCACAGGCATGCAACTGGTTTAGGTCAATTTCGCTCAGAGCTCCACTCTTGTCACCAAAATCTCTTCCTCTTTAATCCCTCTTTTGCTTTACAGAAATATTTTTCAATTTCTCTTCCACTTTAATCACTCTTTTTCTTAAAAAAAAACCCATTGAAAAAAATTAGAACAAACCATTTACAATTAATATGTGTATAGATTAAAATATAAAATCACACAACTATTAAAAAAAAAATTATCCAATTGCATGGGGTTTAACTTGTTGATGTGCAGACTGTAGTCATTTTAGAATGAGGTTTTTCTAAATGTAACTCAGTAACATTTAAACAGGTGAATTATAGTATTTAATAATTTCCAAAATTGATGATAATATGTCTATGCATTTTCTATTAACTATTGAATTAGAGCTTTTCTCATCTTATAGGATAATATATAAATATAACTAATTATAAATTACATATGATATATATCATACCATATATTAATTATGTTATATCTGTTTCAGTAAAAAAAAAAAATTAATCTACATATTTTTATTTATCATTTTATATATAGTTTACTAAATGGTTACAATTTATCAATTAGTAACCGCTATCAATTATCAGTTATAAGCTATTAACTGTCGATTCTAACTAGTAACTATCTTAAACTAGGTTTTTTTTTAACCCTAAATTTTGGGGTTTTCTTGTAATTAATGTTTACAGATCTTCAGCCAAATCTTGCATTTTCTTGAATTCAACCCATCAACCTTTTCTTTGTCCCTCCCTCGCCCAAAGAAAGAAATTCTCTCTTTGTAAAGCTCCGGCCAAGTACAATTTCATCTCCAGTGACTCACAGAAGATGCTGCCTAACGCTTAAGACAATCTAAGTTGGCGAAATTGATGCTACAATAATCCTCATTTTTATTACTAAATAATATAATGAAACTCATTAGAGACTTCTTAAAAAATTTTAATTTAATTGAAAAGATTAATCATCTTCCCACTAATTTATATAAAGCAAATAGGAATAATGATATGCCTAAACCTTTTCCTGCTTTCTTTGTAAAATTACCAAAACATAATTATCAATTATAATAAACTCATTCACATCTTCAGCTGCCAACAATTTGGGCAAATTTCACCTTTCTCTCATCCTTTTTTAGACTGTTTTATGTTTATCATACATCTTCTTTAACATTTTTTTAAAGAATTATACATACATACATATATATATATCATTTCATCATTTACAATGTAACCAATAAAAAAATTAATATTTTTTAACATGAAATAAAAATTTTATTATGTTACTTGAGCTAATGCATCATCTCAAGATAGTTTCAAATATCATAAGCTTGTAAAAAGGGAAGTACATCATCAGTCATACAAATTGAGGGAAATGGGTCAAAAAAAGAAAAGCAAAAACAATGAAGAAAAGTGAAAATTACTTTTATGTAAAAGCCAGTTGGTGTTGGCAAATATACACAAGGAGGAAAGATGTGTGAAAAAACAAAAAGAACAATTTTAAAGTAAAAATCAATTGCATGGCTAAAAGGAAAAAAAAAAGAAAAAAAGAAAAGATCAAAAAGTGGGAATATGATTCATAAATAGGGTCCACAAAGCATCATAATCATTATACTTTGAACTCATTAACCATAGAAATTAATTAGTGCTTATAAAAATTGAGTGTAGCTAATCAAACCAGTGTTTCATTTTTACTAGAAATGGGTTCTTCTTTTTAGAGTAGTAGCACAAGCAATACAACAGAAAATAGAGTGATGTGAGCTCCTCCTCCAAGTAACCCCACTGAGACCTGCATTTCCACCCAAAATCACCACCCATTTCATCAATTCACTTGTTTTTTTTTTATCAATTATTCTTTCTTTGGTTTGAATTTCTATTGTTTTGATGAAGTTTCATTTGTGAAAGGGAAATGTAAACCTAGATTTAACATAGTTTTTCAACTGGGTAATTATTTTTTGTTTCTGTATTATTATGTAAAAACTAATAATGTCTTTTTAGTTTTTAAATTTTGATAGTAACAGTTTAGTCCTATCAAATATGCAGTATGAAAACAATGTAAATTTTATAGATATGAAGATAGGTATTAAGGTATTGATTTTTTTTAAAAATTCAAATGATAAATTGATGTAATTTAAGAATGATAAAAGTAATTTATTTTTTAAGTGTATTTTAATTTATTTTTGTACTTAAATAATTTTAATTAAAGAATAAAAAAATAAAATTATAAATTTCCCTCCAAATTTGATTTAAACTTAAAAAATTTGCATCTTCTCAACCTTTTATTGAAAAAACAAAAAGACAAAATTGTATAATAAAAAGCATAATGTTTTAAATTTTTTGTATATTTTTAATTTAAAAAATATTGTAAAATTATGCTAAAAGTCTAACATTTTTATTTAGATGTAATCTTAAGTAAAATTTAAAATTAATATATAAAAAAAAATTAACTTTTGTACAGAGTATATATTTTAATCTTTTATTATTTAATATAAAAATATTTAAATATCTTATTTTTATTGATCATCAAAAAATCATTACTATTAACATTCTTGTTTTTTTTTTAAGAATATTTAATTGAATAAAAAAGATTTAATGATGCAGGAAAAGCAAGAAAGAAGAATAAGAAGCAGGAAAGGATAAAAGGGGATGGGAGGAGAGGTCGTGAGGTTACCTGTTGATGATGACCAGAGGCGGACAAGGGGCGAATAGTAGCGGAATCAACTTCACCGGTGGGTAAAGGAACGGCTGGATTACTATTGATGAACGGCATGCCGCCACCTTTATCCGGCACCACAGTAGGTACTGTCAATGGAGAGCTTGCGCCGCTAATGAGTTCTGGAGCAGGTGAAGATACTGCACCGGAAATGGGTGGTGGAATTGGAGCTGCTGTTGGAGGGAGTTCTACTGGTGGGGATGGTGATTGTGGAGAGACTTTTATGGGCAGTTTTTGAGAGCCTTGATCGCAAGATTTCTGAGAGCCGTTGTTGAATGCGAAGTAATAGAAACCAAGCCGTGATGGGTGCCACTTGATTTGCAGTTGCGACAAGAATCACAATTTGTTAGCCATTTCATATGAAAAGCTCGAAGCTTTCAAAGCTAATATTGGCATTTTATAGAGAGAATGGTCAATCAGTGATACTAAACCGCCAAATTCAATTAAACTCATTTAGATATTGTTTAGAGCACAATGAACCTAGAACTCGAACCAAATTTGAAGATGATATACCGTGTAAGAGGTGGAGTTGAGGTCAGTGAGAAGAGAGGCTTGTGTGAAGTTGCAGAGATTGAATGCTCTTTGGTTCTGGAAAATGTAGAGGTTGTAGTGATACTTGTGTTTGAAAACTGAAACAAGTAGAAGAAGAAGAATAGAACGAGCAGGCAAAATGGCAAAGGAATGTCAGTAATCGGTAGGTAGTGAAAGAAAGAGACTAAATGTAATAAATCAGAAGTAACAAAGAAAAAAAGGCATGAAAGGTGTTTGTTTAAAGTACTTACTGATCGAGTCTCCTATATGAACACTGGGGTTCTTCCACTCTGAAACACCATCTACTACGATTGTAGTGGAGTGACAAGGTTGAGAGAGCAAGGAGAACAGAAGAAAAAGAAGTAGAAGCATGGAAGAAATCTTCATGGATCTTGAAGATTATCAGATAATTAGAGGGAGTGAATCAATTAGAGGACCTTATCTTGGTGTCTGGGTCAGGGTGATTATAAGCAGCAGAAGATAAAAATAATTGAGAGAAAGGAAGTGATCTTTGGAGTGGAGAGGGCAGAGACTGTTAAAAAGTGTCAGAAGTGTTGGGCCTTTGATGGGAAGAGAGGAGGAAGTCTGAGTGGAAGACAGAGAAGGGATCTTGGAGAATGTGTATAGTGTATCATTTTTATGTAGTAAATGTAGGAATGATTTTGTTTGTGGAGAATTTTATATCATCAAGAGCATAAAAAAAAGGGGAGAGGGAATAATTAAATAAAATGGAGAGAGTTGGAAAATTATTTGGGGATTATTATTCTTAAATGATTAGTTCTGTGATTATAACCTTGTAGTTGTAGTTCTTGGGCACTAAAGAGCCTATAATCACTTCATGTGATGGCTTTTTTCTTGGGTGTGGAGGAATCTTAATTTAGTTGGTTTCATCATATGACTACTTTTTTTGAAAAAAGAAAAAGCCTAATGCTTTGATTCTTTAATTTGTACAATGTCATTGCATAAACAAATTTGTAAAGAGGAGAAGAATATTTTCTACTAAGCAAATCTAAAAATCTTCACTAAATGATGTTTTAAAATTAAAAATAAAAATAAATAAATAAATAACTAAAGAACTTGGCCTACTTATCAATCTTAGGAGACTCATTTTTCCATTTGTGAATTAGTTTTCAATATTCACTTTATGGGTGTCTTTTCCCTTACATTACATTAATAGTTATTTTTTTTTATTAAATTACTTCTTCTCTTACACAAAAATCTATTTTATAATTATTTTCACATGAATTAAAAATATAATTAAAAAATAAACTACTTATACTATTTAATTACCAAATTATTATTAACTTAATAAATTCTACTTTTTTTTTCAGTCCATGAGTAAATAAGTTACTATATCAAAAAAGAAAGTGGCTTATAAATTTAATACAATAAAATAAAATAAAAAAGGGTATATTCTGATGATGATAATAATAATAAATGTAATAAATGGTTTTAAAACTGAGGTTAAGAAATTTATAATTTGAGTTGTACATAAATGTAATAAATTGGATGATAGTGAAAATATTATATATATTGGTTGGAAGTTAATCGTTTGAAACTTAATTATAATTTGTATGTCAAACAGTAAAGGGAAAAGCAATATCAATCCTCATGACAGTAATGCAAATTATAGAGAAACTTACCATTATGCTAGGACAGTATTATTTGAAATTTTGTATCAATATTTAAATGGAAAAGAAAATGTCAATGAAATAAATTATTTAAATGTATATTTTTACTCGATGAGTAATGACAAATAAAAGCAAAAGAAAGTTATTTATATTTCAATGAATATTCCATATTACACTTTTTATCTTATAAATTTAGTTAAGGCATACCTACGTTTTCTTTTTTTAACAAAATGTCTAATTATTTTCATCCATTTTTTTCTCTCTGCTGCATCGCATATCCAATCAAAGTGGAGGATACGGCTGCCCGCACGGACTTAGTTTAGTGATAAGCAAGTGACAAAATTGGTACAAGGTCCAAGGTTCGATCATCGGCAGCCGCAGTGTGAGAGTTTCACCTATGTGGGTGGACTCCTTGTGGACACCGAGTTAAAGACCTCCCACTTGACTATCGCTGAGTCACCGTGATTTACCCCTCCACAATCTTGTCGAGCCGGAGTGTGAAAGCCCCTAAGGTGAGAATATATCACCTTTTGGTACAAAGTGGAGGATTCGGCTAGAATATTTGAGGCTCAGGCCTCGAGGTCGAGAGCAGTTGCTTTTGTTTTGTAATTTTCGATGTGGGGCAAGTCTGCCCAGAATAAAAGGACTCAAACAAGTAAAGACAAAAAACAACAGTAATAAAAAGTACTCGAAACGGCTCAAAACACACACCAATATTTTACTTACAGAAAGCTATTGTACATCACAGTTCAGTCCCTGTTATAAGCAGATTCTCCGTTTCTCCGAATTCACTCTTCACCATATTTCTATTTGGAATTTTGTAACCCCAATCATATCCAACATTATGTCCCCGGGAAAAAACCGTCTTTTTGACATGTTCATGTATGTATTTATAGAAATCAAAGCAGGTGAGCTGATGACTAAGCCAATTCAGTTAACTTGTTGGAATGATTGCTATCAATGTCAAGTATGCATACTACCCAAACTATTACAGCAAGCAAGCAACTTTGCTAAAATGCCAGGCCCTACCAAAGGACCATTTCTTACATCATTACAACACTGTCATCACTGGCATGTGAGAGAGAGAGAGAGAGAGAGAGAGAGGCGAGCGAGATGCTTTAACAAGACAGCTTCAGTTCACGTCAGTGATCAGACACATGCACCAATTTTTCCAGGAAATTAACGCAGCATGAGCATTTCCTATAAATAGATACCATCTACCAATCTATATTTTGTATAAGAGCTATCATAAGTTGCCGACACATAAAAGTAGTGTCCAGGTCCAGATTTTGGAACTTCTTCTCCCCCCACCCCAACCCTCCTCCCTTTCTCCCCCCTTACAAAAGCAATTGGGAGGCACTATGTATTTGCATAGCTACACCTGCTAACTAGATAAATAACAATAACAGGATCTAGACCCTCTAACAACCATCTTTGCGTGATGTACCTTCCCTAAATGCAGTTAAACCATGAATTTCCTTTAATGATTCAGGTTGCAATCCCCTTGTCTCTCTCTCTTTTCAATACCTAATTTAAAAGAAAACGAATTTTCCTTCACCAGCAATATTGCTTTTCATTTGCTATGCATGTCCGCAAACAGCATCTGCCTTACATCTCACACCCTGAATACACTTGGTCTTACCACTGCATGGAGCGAACTCTCCGGAGCCTTCGAGGTGGTCTTCTTTTCTCAACAACCGGCACCACTTTCTCCATAAGCTGCAGGGGAAAGTCAACATATAAGTTGATGGGGAAAAACAACTTATAAGTTAATGGTTTATGCTTTACTAACCCTATTTTTCTCTCTTCTCCTCTATCATTTTTCTAATTATCTTGCTTGCAATATGGTCAAAATCCATGGAACTATGTCCAAAGAAAACAGAAACAATAAGTCCTCATTCCAGTCATCTCTGAGACTCTGTTCTTGTTAACTTCGTAAGGTGAAACACAAGTTGGCTGCTCTTTTTATAACATAAATTGCTGTACTAGGAAATTTCCACAATGTCCTTACAACTTGAAGACCTTCATGATATAACCTATAATGTATTACCTACAAATTTCTTTCTTTGCTTGGTTCTTCGATGGGAGATTTTGGGCGTTGAACTCAACCCATTATAAATGTATGGATCATACCAATTCCTTTTTTTTTCACATATGATTCTAAAGAAAATTTTTATACCCACCAAAATGAAGATTATATACTCCACTTGTAACTCATTTAATATTTTCTTACTCTCATACTCATTAACAAAAATTTGTTTATGCAATTACAAGTTACTCGTGTAAAAATAATTTGAAGTTTGACTACAAAATTTCCTTTATATCTAAAACATATAAAAAGGGGATTTCAAATGATTAAACCAACATTTCAGTATTAAAAGTAATTTCTTATTGCCTTTCAAGCTTTATGAATCTGGTTTTTAGCCTTCTGCACCCAAGTTAGCTCTTGAACATTCTGCTAGAAGGGCACAAATTTCATTTACCATCTTTGAACTCAGTAGAGAGCGACTAATCTTCAATTTCATTAATTACAAAAGCTCTAAAAAGTTTTATGGTTCAGAATCTTAAGAGCTTTCTCATCCTTTTATGTGACAAAAGTCAAAACCCATGAGCAAAGTACTTGCAAAAATGGTATGGTCATCTACAAAAACACTCAAAATCCAAAGTTATCAAGGCGAGAGGTGACACTAAGGCGATAGGGTCTCCTATGGCCTTAGGAGAGAAGCGAGGCGAGGCCTTTTTGAAATGAGGTGCCGAAGCCATTTTTTTTTACAATTTTTTATATATATACACAATTATACACATACTTACTCCCATTTTATATGCAAAATTCCTTAATACCTTAATAAGCATTAAGCAATGATTGAATGTGGTATTTAGGAGTGCAGCAAGGTGCTGCTGCATCCAGCCAGCAGTTGTGGTTGTGGTTGCAGCAGCACCCAGCCACCAAGCAGGGTGCAGCAGGGTGCTGCTGCACCTAGCACTGCAGCAGAGTGTGTGCAGCATCCAGTCCAGCTGCTGCAGAATTGCAGCAGCAAGGCACATCACATCCACATATGAAAAAGAGAGGAAAATCAGAAAAACAGAAGGGAATTTTCTGAAAAAGAGGAGAAAACGTACCTAAAATTCCCAAAGATTTGATGTTTTGGAGGGAAAGAAGTTTTATTTGAGAGAAAAAAGAACAGCTTTTGTGTTTATAAGCGGCTGAAAATGAACATGTTTTGTGTTTGGAGGCTGCTGTAGATTAACGGTTTTCTAGGGTTTATTTTAAATCCTGTAAAAAAAAAAAAGAAAGAAGGAGCTGCCGTTTCAAGAGAGGCGCCGCCTTAGGCGCCTCTTGCCAGGGCGCCTCTACCCCAAAGGCGTATGCCTCAGGCAGGGACGCCCTATAGTTCCTTGGCGAGGCGAGGCGAGGCAAGGGCGCATTTAACAACATTGCATTATTGAAACAAAAAATTATGGTTTATGACTTTGCTGATACAAATTAAGAATCGTGATGATGGTAAACTAGAAACTAAAAGTAAGTTCAACACATATGGTGAAATTAAGCCCCTTAACAGCTGCAAATTTACTCACATGCAATGCATTGTAAAATTATGGTTGAGTTTTGAACACAATGCTTTGTACGACCTGTGAACCACATACCTCCGTTGCAACATCACGAGGTGGATGTTTAAATTCCATAGAGTCAGGAACAAATCTAAGATCAAGAACATTAGAAGATCTTTCAAATTCAGATCCATCACAGGCTTTGTAAAGGTGTTCCGCTGTTGATACAGAATCACATTCCACTACACCATAGTAGTACCTGAAGAAGTAGACAGACATGTAAGATCAACAACAGTGAAAAAGGAAGGTGGAAGATTATGGGGTACATGATATGACAAGCAATCTACATCTGCAACAACACAAATATGTTAACCTCAAAGCACGATAGAAAAAACAGCCAACTGATAACTAGATGTCAAAAATTAAAGCTCAAGAACAACTGAACCTTAATGCCGAATCAATTGGGTCCACTATACAGATCATTTTTTTTTTCAATTCAATATCCAAAAATTGTAAATCCTTTGATAGTACTTCCTTCCACATCATTGTAGGTTAGTCTCCCATAAATAACAGTTCTAAAGAATCCAGGAAGTACTTTGAAAAAACAAAGGCCAATCAAAATAATATATTAATATCTAAGGCATTTAAAATTGGTGACAATAACCCCACAAAATATGGTTATTGGTTAAGCCCCATATTACCGATAGAATCACATTCCCAGTGAAGTACATAAATGGCAGAGAACCTGCAATTATGTGAACTAGTGAAGAACTACAAGCACATTAAAAAAATGCTTGAGAAGAAGCGCTCCTCTCACACAAGTCACAACGCTCTAATAACTTGGGAGGCATATATAAGGCTGCTTTTTACTTTTAAATCTTAGGTTAAATTAGGCCAGTAAATTAGGCATATCAGGACAGAAGGGTAAAAGAAAGATTGTTCATTCAAGCAAACAAGGGATAAAAAATGACACCCTTTAGCTGGAAAGATTGCAGAACAGTATTCAATCACCTGAGCCTACTTTTCTCATAAGCACGCAACTTCTCATCATCAATCTCATCATCATCATCACCACCACCACCATCCTTGTTCTCATCATCAAATAAACCAACAGGACCATGAAGTTCTTCCTCTTTCATACGCTGAAGACCAAATTCAGATGGATAGACCGACACAGACAAAATTTCTCCTCCTTTTGGAAGAAATGAGCGCAGTACTACATACAAGTCAACAGCCTATACAATATAAGAAAATTCAAAGTCAAGGGTACACCAAAGAAATGCCGAGAAAAGAAGGGAGGAAGCTATGAGCATAAATGCAACCTATACATAGAGCTTAGCTCAACCATGCATGGTCTCAACAACTAGAAGTTCCTTATCCCAGGTAAAATTCCTTATTCCTTATTAATAAAAGAATTACAGAAACAAAAAAATTGAAAAAGAAACAGCCTGCAGCAGTGACCACAACCCCTATTATTTCTGATTAGAGAAACAATAATATGCATTCTCATATGCATTTCACAAACGAGGGCCATTTAGTAGTGGCCAACAAAGCAAAAGGATGCATCTATAAACTATGAAGATGAATACTTATAGATGGATGATGTATTTATCCTTATTCAATATGAAAATGAACATTAGCAGCACCATGGCATATGGAAGTAGAGATGAAAATATCATCACCTGCCATTCAAGGGGAAATCTCCACCTAGCAAAAGGATGTGGACTGGGGTATGCATTTAGGCCACCCCACCCAATACCACGATTGCACAACTATACATATATAATTTACCAACATAAGTATGTGAAACTCGTTTACCTTTGGGGATAGGCAATTTATTAATCGATTTAATGTTTTCTTCTTTACCATTTAATGGTAACATATGTAAAAAAAAAAATCTTTATAATAGGTTTCTGTGAATTTTTTTTTTAATAAGAAGTACAATTTTAAACTACTAACACATAGGTTTTCCTAATTCCAGTACTATCCATGTTTAAGGTGCCCATATGCAAGAACAAGTAGGTGTACTATCTAAGCATTCAAACTTCTCAACAGGAAATGGATTAAACACCAATTCAAAACCATAAACATGGAAAATATTTTATCAAATACAATAATGGAGACAACTAGAATAGGATTTGTTGAAATGGCGTTACTAAAGATAGGAAGCTTGTTTCCTTTACACACACACACCCTAGATTATAAATCCCAATAGCTTACCCTAACATGTTTCCAGTCCATATTAACAACAGCAAGCCTGCGGGTTCCATCTTCAATTGTTGGTATATTTTCCACCTGTTACATACGGAAATCTAGTCATTCAATTACAGAGCATCGTAACATTAAAAATACAGAATGAAGGGGCAAACAAATTTTATCTTTGAACTTTGATCACATCAAACGGACTAAGTATAGCGTTTAAAAGAACAAGCAAAATTAACATAGAACATGATGTTGATAACATCTTCCCCAAATTCTCAGCAACTAAATTATAGTTTCCCGCAAAGCATACCTCTACTTCATGCAAATCATCCTCATAAACCGCCTCCTCATCCTCCTCGTCAGTAGTCGAGTCGGCGTCAACCTCCGACTCGGAGGCCTCCGATTTACTACTCGAATCACTTCCTTCTGCTTCGAAGTCCAATTTCTCTAGTTCCTCTTTCTCACTTTCTTCTTCCACTTCCTCTCCACTGTCATCCTCATCACTCACGATCCTCATCTTCTTCTCCATCTCTTTCGTTTCATCATTATTATCTTCTTCTTCTTCTTCTCCTTCAGTTCGATAGTAATGTCGCAATGAACTTCCCGACTTGGGCTTCTTAGGCTTACCCCTCTTGTCCAAGGGTGCAGTAGAAGAGGCAAAATTTTTATCTGTGAACATGCGGTTGAAGCGAGAGTCGATTGTGACCTTGGACTTTTGCTTATGAACTTTCTGAAAACGAGG
>CAOGCB010823803.1:0-16847 GCA_948266635.1 Cnidoscolus chayamansa | reverse complement strand
TCTCTCTCTCTCTCTCTCTCTCTCTCTCTCTCTCTATCTCTCTCTCTCTCTCTCTCTCTCTCTCTCTCTCTCTCTCTCTCTCTCTCTCTCTCTCTCTCTCTCTCTCTCTCTCTCTCGTGATGTTTGAATGAGATATTCTTTATTCGACGCATTTCATTGTTCCATTTTTTTTATTGAGATTCATTGATTTTTGTGCTGGATGTTGTTTGTTTGTTTTTTCTTTCGCTGCATCATTTTTGCAATTTAAACAAAAAGTACTTGAAAGCATAAAATTAGCCTTACCCTTCAATTAAATTTCTAAACCCACGGGCAAATTTTTTGTATGTACAAGTTATTTGATTTCATTAATGGTGTCACATGTGCAAAATCTACAATCATTTTGAAGCCACAATAATTGCTTTCCTAGTCTTAAGCTACTACTTCTATTATTACTCTTTTTCTGCGACCAGCCCCTTGTTGACGAAAACACCACTAACAACGTACAGGTTTGGGTTATGGCAATAATAAATTAATAACACAAATAAATAACAAAAACTCTAGACATATGAAAGAGAATTTTAAAACTTATTCAAAGATAGTGGTTGCTACTGGCAATAATAATATGAAAATCCTTTGCTTCTATAGGGTTTGGGATTGTTGCAACTATGTTTAATTCTCCTCATTATTAATTAATAAAAGAGGTTGCTAAAAGGGTCAAGCTTTCTGCAGTGATAGAATTTATAACGGTTTTTCAATCTTTTCCTTTTTAGTTTAAGTGCTACACAGCCTCAGTTTTTTTGCATTCTGTACTCATCTTCTCTTTGTTGTATTTTCATTTACTTCATTTCTTAACCCCCTTTGTTTTTGAAAAAAAAAAAAGAAAAGATTCTTAATTTGACTTAAATGGGCTTTAGTTTTAGAGATTCTTAATTTGACTGTTCACGGTTGCTAAGGTTCAGTTAACGATGTAAACTTAAAAAGGTTGCCCTACTTTTTTATTTGCTCTATAGTTGTCATGACTTGGTAACTCTTACGCTTCTAATTTGTGCATTGAGCAACAACATTGGCATTTCTGAATCTAAATTGTAGTGGAAAGCCAATGGACGTACACTTAATTAGATATGTTTTAAATTGAACTTGTTTTCTTTGCTAATCCATCATTACTGTTTTGCCAAGAATTTATTGTTCAATGTTAAATAAACGTATGAAAAACAATAGTGTTATGCCTAAAAGAACTAGTATTACTTTCAAAAATATAATTCTTGAAATTAAAAAAACTTTTACCCTTTTTCTCAACATAACATGTAAGTATTTTACGAAAAAGTGTTTTCTGTATTTCATTTAAGATAATTCTAGTTTTGCCTATAAATCATTAGATGTCATTCTGAGAAACTTTTTGTGTCCATTGTAGTAATATGTTGCTCCTATATTATGTGATGAGAAGTGATAGAACGTCGAATGCTATACCTTTTAAATTGCAACCGCAAAATATTTTTATTACTTAGTTATCTGTATATATAAATAATTTCTATTCCATAAATGAGGAGAGATTTTGTGAGGTAACATTTTATAGATGATATTTTATTTCTCTTATTCTGTCTTCTATCAAGTTGCTACTCTAATTTTAACGTACAAAATTGGTCCATTAAGGGGTAAAAATGCTCCTAAGCGAAAGATTTGCTACATATATAAGGATCGAACCTTCGACCTCATTTAAGGGAAAAGAGTATCAATCCACTAATCCCAATGTACATTGGTTCTATCATTTAGTTTTGATAGCTTAAAAATCCTCAATTTGATAGCCTTCAATTCTTTTCATTTTTGGTCATTTATTTCTTTGGTAGTCAATTTGATAAGAAAATAAAACATTTGATGCTGTTTAATTTGTTACTGTAAATTGCTTTTATTTTCAATAGAACATAAATCATATTAAATTACGAAATATTAAAAATGTAGTATTTCAAAATTTTCTAGTGGTTACCTGTCCTCTATCTCCAAATGTCTAATTATATCTTTTCTGAAGGTGTTTTTAGTTTTAAGAATATTATCACGTTGTTGGAACTCAAACCAATTTTATTATAATAGTTGGTATTTATCTTATCTTTCGTCATCCTCAACTCTACATTGGCACGTACCAATCTTATGAATCCGATGATGAGCAATTCCAATGTTGCCTGTTTAATACCCATACATTTTTTATACTTGTAGTATTCTCATAAAATCCCTTACTAGGCGGCATAACCGTGTGAATTTTTATATACAAATTTGAAAAGTGCAAGAGCATCTAGAACAAATTGCATAAGTTGATTGCTTTAGCACCTTCCCTTATTAATCTGGATAGCAAATCTTGGGCGGGGCACGAGTTATTGCTTTTCTTAATCATCAATCACAAATAAAAGCTGCAATTTTTTCCATTCACATGGAAGTCGATGTTGGAATATGGTTAGTTTTCAAAAATAAATTAACCGAAGGATATTTAGATACCTCTGATTTTTGTTGTTATTGGTTGGCAACTGACATTATTTTCTTTTGAAAGTACAAGTTACTTTTTTTAGCAATGTTTGTATAATAATTTATTTAATCATTTTTGTACTTTGTTTTCTAATATTCTTAGGAGTGAATTCTCCATAATCTTATTTATAAAACTAAGAAGCTTTTTTAGTTACTAGAGAGGAACTGACCAAGATTCTTAATAAATGCCGCCATAATTTATAGTTGTCCACTAAAACATATAAAATACATGGGCATGCATTTTCGCTCATCTTTATTAAACTTAAAGTTTATGTTTTGTTACTATATGCATTTAACATTAGTTTACTCTCATACTAGAATAAACTTAACAAATATTAGGTTAAAGTCTAGTGCACTCTTACCTTTATAAATGACATAGCTCATATTATCAACTTTTAAAGAGTGGAATTCAGTGAATCTTCTGATTTAGTAAATTCGAAAATTGAGAAAATTTGACAAGTTGAAAGTGACCTTAGCTTTCTTGATTCATAGACGGTTGTTAATTTATGTATACAACTTTTTTAAATTATAAAATTTCAAAAATTGAGATGCAACGATTTTAAAAATGAGACAGTCAATAGGCATTTTGTTAAAAGTAAGGATTAACTTATGTGTTAAATTAATAATTCAGTCTACTAGTTATTAGTCTAATTTTATATAGGTATGAGCTTGTCGCTTTCTAAACTCTTGTGACATTTAGATTCTAGTTTCTTGATAATGCTCGTGTGCTGCCTTCCGTACTAGGTTTATTATTTTCCTCTTCCCATTTATTCCTGTATGTGTTGGTGTCCCAAGTACGAGAAAATGGCTTATACTTAACGCAAATTGCTGCATATCGGGCAAAAAGAATTCATTTTACCTTACTCAGAACTTTAATAACCATTGTATTACTTAAAGTTAGACTCTAAGGTTCTTAGGCTTCATGCAATAGTATACTTTGAGGTTTGCAAACTAAAGTACCATTTAGAAGCGAGAAAAGAAACTTATAATACATTTTAAAATTTTCTGTAAGTTACAAAATTTTCTATAATGATTTTATGGAATAGTTTGCATTAGCAATTATCAGTTGAAACACACGGGTGGGAAGGGACGAGTTAATCATATAAACTTTTACATAGATACTGAGAGAATTTTTACCTTTGATTTTAAAATAGTAGCAGCAATATGCATATATAGATTAACAATAAATAGAATTAAATGGTCTTTTTGTTTTTGCCCTTGTCCTGAATGTCTCTTGAACAACATTCTAATGCTCATGACCATTTGCTCAGCCTTTTCATCGCAATTTTTTGGCAATATACTTTTAGGGCGTGCACGTTTATTTTAATTAATTGGGAGGTCTAGACCAAGTACAAAACAAAAATTTGAGATGTTGAGCAATATTAAATGCCACATATTATAAATGTCCTGGGATGTTTGAAGTGGAAAGAGTGTTGCTTCGTTTAGGTTTTATTATTATTGTACAATTATTTAAGATAGTTTGTAGTAGTTTTATGTAAAATAATAAGATAATAAATCATAAATTGTTAATAAGCTTATAATTACTAAAACATTTAATATCCGACTTTATTAAAAGAAACATAATTAAAACATCTAGTATAATAGGACAGACCCTAAGCATAACAAATAAGCATGCAAAAACATTTAGTTGGCTTAATTAAATATCATGTAAGGTGTATTTTTGCAAAAGTGTACGCTTAAAACGGTAACATGGACATGGAGAGTGTTATTGTAAGGGTGAATAATGTAGTGAATGTTAGAATTTATTTTCTAATAAATTATAAAGTGTAAGCATATATATGTAAATATTAAATGTGTATGACATTCATACTACATAGTCAAATTAGTTTTATGATCAAATTATAATTATTGACTATTGAGGTGCTAGTTTAATAATAGGATTAAAAGTGTAGATGCCAATTTAACATCAAATTTTATTTTGTTAAAGGGCCAAAATAGACATTTGTGAATTTATATAAAGGGCTATGGTCTCCAGTATAGAGAAATAGGTCAAAATTTCTTTTTCCCTTAAAGAGAAATCCAAAATTGACGATCTCATATACTGGAAGATCAAGCCATCTTCAAGCAATCAACAACTTGATTCAAATTAAAAATTATCAAAGCCAATACAGGTACGCTTCCGTTCTTATTTAATTTCTCGATGATTTGACATGATTGATCCATGGCTTAATTTAGGATTTCAACCCATCAAGTGGTATCAGAGCCTAAATCATGTTGAATCATTGAGAATCGATGATAAATAAAATCATAATTTCATTATGTTAATTTTTGTCTTTTTTTTAAATATTTGATTTTTTTATTGAATTCAATTTTGACTATCTATTGTGATTTTGAGAATTGCTATTAAAAAAAAATCTCTCATCGCAAATTACTATGGCCATATAAAAAACAAATTGTAATATCGAATCAATATTGTGGTCATTTGAGGGTACCCTCTACCTTCCCCTGTGTTTCTGCCTTCTTCTCCAGTGGTACTGCCGGCGGTCGTTGCAGCGATCCCCTTCTCCTTTTGCCGGCGGTCCTTCCTCCACTCTGGGTATCCAATAATTTCAAAGCATTCTTCCCTAGTATGCTTCTTTTGGCCATAGTTGCTACACTTGAGCTTGGTTCTGTCCC
Organism: Cnidoscolus chayamansa; assembly: GCA_948266635.1. Taxonomy (NCBI): domain Eukaryota; kingdom Viridiplantae; phylum Streptophyta; class Magnoliopsida; order Malpighiales; family Euphorbiaceae; genus Cnidoscolus; species Cnidoscolus chayamansa. The sequence continues at coordinate 11,720 of CAOGCB010823803.1, read as the reverse complement.
TTCTTTCACGATCACCACCGTCGCGCCATGATGATTGCTGACCATTTTTGGTCGGTTCTGAATCGGTCCCGGAGGCGAGTCCTTGGTCGATGATTACTTCGTTCTGAGGCCCAATCTTCAAACCAGATCCCACCCCTGCTCCCATGGTTTCTGGTTTTGATCCCATCAGTCCCCGACGAACGCCTTCTCGCTGGATTGTAGAGAAGGCTTTTTCGACCGTCGATAAAGGACTCTCCTTGAGCAAATCTCTCCGTTCAGCATCATAGATATCATTAACACCGCTCAAAAATTGAAAGAGTTGTGCTTCAGAACGTAGTTTGTTGAAGACATTAATGTCTTCTTCGTCTCGCATCGGGTTAGGTTGTCTCAACTCTATTTCACGCTAGACTCTTTTACAAACGCTATAAAATTGTTCGATTGTGTTTCTGTCTTGTTTCATACTGTGAGCCTTTACAGTTAATTCATATATTTGCATCCCATCATCCTTGTGACCGAATGTTGTGGCTAACCCATCCCATAAAGCTTTCGCAGATGGATATTCAGCATAGTTAGGAACCATATCAGGTTCCATATTATCTAAAATCTAGGTGCAAACAGTAAGATCTACCTGTTCCCATTGGTAGAAGTTCAAATCTGTCATCTTTGGTGGTGTAGGAACACCTGTTAGGTGGTGGAGCAATCCTCTGGCTCCGATTGCCAACCTCATTAATTTGGCCCATAGAGTATAATTAAACTGATTTAATTTTGTGCTGATATCCACAGCTTGATTTGTCTGATTTGTCTGTGTTGGTTTCTGCAGGAGTTTTGCCAATTGTTCTAGCAAAGTCTCCCCATTTGGTGATTCTGTCGTCTGGACAGAATTTCTGTTGGTAAATCATCATCAGCCATGGCTGAGAAAGGTCTGGTAGATGATGAGCACAACAAATCGACTACCTGATCGAAACTACTTGCTCTGATACTATGTTGTCAAGTATATTTGAAAAAGAATAAGAAGATTTGAAGAGAAAAATTTCTGTCAATTATGTATATCAAAAACAGTGTACAATACATATATATATATTGTTTACAGTAGCTTAAATAGGAAACTGTATATACGAGATTAACTCCTATTGATCCTATAATCACGTGTGATATATATTTCCTTAATAAGAAGATTGACATTCCTCAATATATGGTTGAGGAATTTTATCATAGGATTATAGATTATGGGTGGTATTGAAAAACCACTAAAGTATACTGTGACAATAACTAAGTTGTGTTATTCTCCAATAACAATAGAAGCTCTTCTCGATCGAAACATATTGAGATAAAGTTTCTAGCTGTAAGGGAGAGAGTACAGAGTGGACATAGATCCATAGAGCATATTGGAACAAATTCCATGATTGTTAATCTGCTTACTAAAGGAGTGATACCGAAGGTCTTTCATGAGCATATTGCTAAAATGGGATCACACTATTTAAGGATGTTTAGTTTCAGTAGGAGTTTGTTTATATATTTTTTCTAGTACTAGATGCTCTATTATGTATGGATATATTCATGTTATAATTCAGTTTCTGCAAAAAAATGAAATATTCAGTTTTCAGTACACTCCATATGAACATATATATATTATGTTTAATCTCAATAAAGGAGCACCAGTTGGAAACAAGCATGAAAAGATCACATTGCATGAAGTTTCCACTCTACACTCGTATAATTGATTTATGTCATTTGAAAATATTGATGTATGTGATTGATGGTGGATTGAGTCATAATGAATGTAACGACTGTCCCTTCAGGTCTTCGTTGATATGATCAATGGATAAAATTGTTCAGGGCATCTTATGTATGACTGCGATTTTGAGCTCATAAAGATATACATATTTATTAGGTAACACATGTTAGAAATTGTTAGAATTTATTTTTTAATAAATTATAAAGTGTGGGCATACATATGTAAATATTAAATGTGTATGGTAGTCATATTAAATAGTCAAATTAGTGTTGTGATCAAATTAAAATTGTTAGACTATTGAAGTGCTAGTTTAATAATATGATTAAAAGTGTAGATGCAAATTTTATATCAAAGTCTGTTTTGTTAAAGGGCCAAAATATACATTTGTGAATCTATATAAAAGGCTATGGTCCTCAGCATAGAGAAATAGGTTAAGAGTTTCTTTTTTCCTTAAAGAGAAATCCAAAATTGACGATCTCATACACTGGACGGTCAAGCCATCTTCAAGCAATCAACAACTTGATTCAAATCAAGAATTATCAAAGCCAATACAAGTATGCTTCTGTTCTTATTTAATTTTTTAATGATTTGACATGATTAATCTATGGTTTAATTTAGGAATTTCAATCTTTCAGTGAAGACTTAAATGGGTCATTTTTTGCCTGGGTAGGGCGGGTGGTCAGAGTTCACATGGTTCTCCCGTAGATTTCGCTGTGAATCCACCAGCTATTTTACCCATATATATTTAGAGATAGAGAGAGGAGAATTCATGAATCAATGTTGCCTCTTCTGGTCTTTTTCCCACGCACTACTGAGCTGCTCCTGTTAGTCATTTCGTTTGGCATTAGTTGTTCCGTTGTGGACTTGTGGGTCTTTATGTTTTTTTATGGACACACACGTGTCTGTGTCTTTTGTCTCGGTAATTGGGTTTGCAGCGGTCTCGAACAGTGCTAGTTTTTGTTTCTTTCTTCGAACACTTAAAACGTATTTTTATTTCCATAACTGGAAAAAAATTATGGATTTCTTGCCAGAGATTTTTACGCAAGACTCTCATTATCAACCATAGTATTTGTTGGGAAGTACTGTCCTTTGTGAAATCGCTTGTAATAATTTGTTTCCTCAAGTCTCGTGATCGTAGGAATATTATTGATTTCAAGGTAAAATGAAAAATCAAAACAGAAAAAAAAAATTTAAAGCCTTATTTTTTTGTTGTCGTTGACATGTGCGCAAAGATATCTTGTGTAAAACATCTCCATGAAACTGAAATTCTAGTGTTGGATTAGCTATTGGTCGTGGTCTTTGCTGGTGCTGAGTGGATTACTAGGTTATTTTACTTTTTTTTTAATTAATTAGCCTATTGAATTTTAGATTAAGTTATGTTCCTCATCGTGCTCACAATCAATATTTGAGCAATAAGTCTCACTTTAAGTAAAAAAACGTCAATCATTCATTCAACAGCTGCTACGCTCAGTTGTTGATTATTTTATTATCTTTAATAATGAAAAACAATTTCTCTATCTTCCACTCCAAGTCCTTTCGAAAGTTTGATTTGATGGCTATACCATCCTTTATACTGTGACCTGGAGTCTGATATGACATAACCAGACACTACCCGTACCCTGGTTGTGCAAACTTGGAGAGTGGTGCGGTGAGGTACACTAGTGCACCCCACTGATTCCTTCTCCTTCCCTTTGGTCAAATCTAATCTTCTGCACCATTGGTTGTCAAAGCGTTTATACGGGGACCTCGAAACAAATCCAACTCCCAACCCTAGTATCCTTTGCGTTTCTTTTTGTGAAGGGTTGCAACGTTCGGGAACTGCATGCTCGGAGAAATTGCACATCACTTTTCTTTATTTGGGAAGAGAGGAGAAAATAATTAAGAAATATAACTTTTATTCTAAACTTATATATACATGCTTCCCTTTATAAATATAACAAAATAAAAAATGAAAGTTATAATGGTAGATCAATGAAAATTATGATTATTTTCCTTCCACCTATAAAAGAATAAATAGATTTTATTTTTTTCTTTAATTTTCTACCTATCCAGACAAGAATTAGGGAAATGAGTATTTTTTTCTCCTTTTATTTTCTTTCCCCTTCTATGAAATTTCCCAAACAAAATATTAATGATGCAATTTTTAAGTTTGTAGTTGGGAATAGAAATGGAATCTTACGGTCTTTAAAGGTTACTATTGAGTTTTTCACTGTTTTCCTTTAGTTAGCATCTTCTAATACACATCTACTTTATGCTTCATGACTTGACTGAGTCAATATGCAAGGAGCATGCAGTTCCCGAACGTTGCAACCTTTGACGACAAGAAAAGCAAAGGATACTAGGGTTGGGAGTTGGATTTGTTTCGAGGTCCCCGTATAAATGTTTTGACAACCAATGGTGCAAGAGATTAGATTTGACCGAAGGGAAGTAGAAGGAATCAGTGCACCCCACCGCCCCACCCCTCAAGTCTGCACAACCAAGATACAGGTAGTGTCTGGTTATGTCGTTTGTCGGACTCCAGGTCACAGTATAAAGGATGGTATGGCCATCAAATCAAACTTTTGGAAAGACTTGGAGTGGAAGATAGAGAAAAGATTTTCATTATTAAATTATTGAAGATAATAAAATAATCAACAATTGAGTGTAACAACTGTTGAACGAATGATTGACGTTTTTTTACTTAAAGTGAGACTTATTGTGAAAATATTAATTGTGAGCATGATGAGGAACAAAACTTAACCTAAAATTCAATAGGCTAATTAATAAAAAAAAGTAAAATAACCTAGTACCCACTCAGTACCAGCAATGACCACGATCAACAGCTAATCCAATACTAGAATTTTAGTTTCATGGAAATGTCTTACACAAGAAATCTTTGCGGACATGTCAATGGCAACAAAAAAAATAAGGCTTTAAAATTTTTTTTTCTATTTTTATTTTTCATTTTACTTTGAAATCGATAATATTTCTACAATTACGATACTCGAGGAAACAAATTATGCAAATTATTACCGGTGATTTCACAAAGGATAGTACTTACCAACAAATACAATGGCATGGAATGGCTGATAATGAGAGTCTTGCATAGAAATCTCCTGCAAGAAATCCATAATTTTTTCCTAGTGATGAAAATAAAAATACGCTTCAATTGTTCGAAAAAAAAAACAAAAACTAGCACTGTTCGGGACCCACTGCAAACCCAATTACCGAGCCAAAAGGCTTAGACACGTGTGTATCCATCAAAAAACATAAAGACCCACAAGTCCACAACGGAACAATTAATGCCAAACGAAATGACAACCACTAACACTAGCAGGAGCAGCTCAGTAGTGCGTTGGAAAAATACCAGAAAAGGCAACATTGATTCATGAATTCTCCTCTCTATCTCTCTTTAAATATATATGGGTAAAAAAGCTAGTGGATTCACAGTGAAATCTGCGAGAGAACCATGTGAACTCCGACCACTAGCCCTGCCCGGGCAAAAAACGACCCATTTAAGTCTTCACTACATTCTTCACCCTTACAATAACACTCTCCATATCCATGTTACCGTTTTAAGCGTACACTCTTGCAAAAATGATAAGATCATATTTTACTTATATTTTCTTTCCGGAATTATGCTAAATGTATATTAATATCATAAGAAAATGATACTTAACGATGTTTATTGTCAAAATGTAGATTTTTAAGGACCTAGAAAGCAAATTCAAGTAAATCGGAGGGGTCTTTAAAAAATCAAAGAACAAACAAAAGGAAAATCGAATCTGATCTCGAGAGATTTCTTTGACCAAATCTCCTATCTCTAGCGAAAATCGAATCTGATGTCAAGAGATTTCTTTGACCAAATCTCCTATCTCTAGCGAAAATCAAATCTGATCTTGAGAGATTTGCTCCCCATATCAGATTCTTCTCTCTCCTCCTTGGACTCTCTAAAAGGCCTTGGTGTGAACCTTGGAAAATTCATTCAGTCTTGTGGAGAATTATTTCATTATCCCATCTTTCCATTTCTCTTCTTCTTGTAACTTTTTAGTTTTTCTTTTAGAAATTCTTTAGAAAGTTATTTTATATTCATTATTAGTTCATCATAAACTGCAAGAAATTATTGTAAACGGTTGGATTTTATTAAATCCAGGAAAGATTTCAATATTTATTTTAATTATTTCCTTTATGCGATTCTTATTTTCCGGTATGTATCCCATTTTTCTTGCACATTTAAATTATCTTTCTACGTTGAGCATCATTATGTTTTAAATTCTTTGGTGGAAAGTATGATGAAACACTAATTTAATTAAAATGATTTTGGATTTATGTTATAAATAGTTGATTATGTAGATTTTTTTCATATGGAAATTTCTACTATAAATTGGATTCGACAATTGAATTCAGTTTATAGAGATTTAAATAACCCAACAAAAAAAATATAGATTTGTTAGGAACTCCCAGATAAAGTTGAATAACTTATGTGAGAGCATTGTTATTTAATTTTATTAAAATCTGACATCAGTATTTATTCAACATTGTTAGTTAATTTTTCATCAAGGAATTGAGAGAATTTATTTTAATCATGTTAGGCAGTCGTTTAATTAGGAAAATTATTATTGTAATATTGAATTCTCATTTATTTTAATTAATAGGAGCTATTATCTTTATTTGAGGTTTTTATTCTTTAAATTGAAAAAGATTTAAAGTTGTCAAGTTCTTATGAAAATTTCACATAACTACTATAACATAAACACAAATTGATTAAGATAGCTAGGTGGATTCTAATTTTTCTACATTCTCTTCATTAATTTTTAATTCTCCTTTTTGCACATTTAATATTGTTCCATATAATTTTATCATCATACATTATTACCTAAATAATAATAAAAATTGATACAGACCTAGTAATTAATTAATCTTCGAGGTTCGACACTCCTCCCACTATATTACTTGATATGATCTGGTACACTTGCCAATAGTTATTCACTCTTTAATTCATTATTTATTTATTATTTATTTATTATAACTTTTGCGTGGATCAAAAAACACACCTTAGATTATATTTAATTAAGCTAACTGAATGTTTTTGCATGCTTATTTGTTATTCTTAGGGTTTATCCTATTATACTAAATGTTTTAGTTATATTTCCTTTAATAAAATCAGATATTAAATATTTTAGTAATTATAAGCTTAATTGACAATTTATGATCTATTATCTCGTCATTTTACGTAAAATTACTACAAAGTATCTTAAATAATTATACAATAGCAATAAAACCTAAATGAAGCAACACCCTTTCCACTTCAAACATCCCATGACATTTATAACATGTGCCATTTAATCTTGCTCGACATCTCAAATTTTCATTTTGTACTTGGCCTAGACCTCCCAATTAATTAAAATGAACGTGCACGCCCTAAAACCTATATCACCAAAAAATTGCAATGAAAAAGCTGAGCAAACAGTCACGAGCACTAGAATAGTGTTCAAGAGACATTCGGGACAAGAACGAAAATAAAAAGATCATTTAATTTTCCTTATTGTTAATCTATATATGCATATTACTGCTACTATTTTAAAATCAAACGTAAAACTTTTTTCAGTATCGATGTAAAATTATAAAAGTTTATATGATTAACTTATCCCTTCCACCCATGTGTTCCAATTGATAATTGCTAATGCAACTATTTCATAAAATCATTATAGAAAATTCTGTAACTTACAGAAAATTTTAAAATATATTAATAAGTTTCCTTTCTCGCTTCTAAATGGTACTTTAGTTTGCACACCTCAAAGTATATTATTACATGAAGCCTAAGAACCTTAGAGTCTAACTTCAGGTAAAATGGATTGTTTTTGCCTGATATGCAGCAAGTTGCGTTAAGCATAAGTCATTCTCTCGTGCTTAGGACACCAACACATACAGAAATAACTAAGAATGGGAAAACAATAAATCTAGTACGGAAGGCAGCACACAAGTATTATCAAGAAACCAGAACCTAAATGTCACAAGAGTTTAGAAAGCGACAAGCTCATACCTATATAAAATGAGAGTAATAACTAGTAAACTGAATTATTGATTTAACACATAAGTTAATACTTGACTTTTAACAAAATACCTATTGACTTTCTCAATTTTAAAATCGTTGCATCTCACTTTTTGAAATTTTATATTTAATAAATTTTAAAAAATTGTATACAGAAATTAATAATCGTCTATGAATCAATAATGCTTAGATCACTCTCAACTAGTCAAATTTCCTCAATTTTCGAATTTACTAAGTCAGAAGATTCACTGAACTTCACTTTTTAAAAGTTGAAATATGAGATACGTCATTTATAAAAGTAAGGGTGCACTAGACTTTCACCTAATATTTGTTAAGTTTATTCTAATATGAGAGTAAACTAATGTTAAATACATACAATAACAAAATATAAACTTAAGTTCAATAAAGATAAGCGAGAAAGCATGCCCATGTATTTTATATATTCTAGTGGACAACTATAGATTATGGTGGCATTTATTAAGAATCTTGGTTATTTCCTCTCCAATAACTAAAAAAACATCTTAGTTTCACAAATAAAATCATGGAAAATCCACTTTTAAGACTATTAGAAAACAAAGTACAAAAAGGATTAAATAAATTATTATAAGAACATTGCTAAGAAAAAGTAACTTGTACTTTCAAAAGAAAACAATGCAAGTTGCCAACCAATAACAACAAAGATCATAGGGACTAAAATCCTTCGATTGATTTATTTTTTTAAAACTAACCATATTCCAATCTCGACTTCTATGTGAATGGAAACAATTGCAACTTTTATTTGCGATGGATGATTAAGAAAAGCAATAACCCGTACCTCGCCCGAAATTTGCTATCCACATTAATAAGGGAAGGTACTAAAGCAATCAACTTATGTGATTTGTTCTAGATACTCTTCTACTTTTCAAATTTGTATATAAAAATTCACACTGTTGTGCGGCCTAGAAAAAATATTTATGAGAATACTACAAGCATAAAAAATGTATGGGTATCAAATAGGCAATATTGGAATTGCTCATCATCATATTCATAAGATTGGCACGTGTCAATGTATAGTTGAGGATGACGAAAGATAAGATAAATACCAACTACTATAATAAAACTGGTTTGGGTTCCAACAGCGTGGTAATATTTTTAAAACTAATACACCTTCAGAGAAAATATAATTAGACATTTGGAGGTAGAAGATAGGTAACCACTAGAAAATTTTCAAATTGCTACATTTTTAATATTTCGCAATTTAATATGATTTATGTCCTATTGGAAATTGAAGCAATTTATAGTAACAAATCAGATACCATCAACAGTTATATTTTCTTATCAAATTGACTACCAAAGAAATAAAAGAACCAAAAATGAAAAGAATTGAAGGTTATCAAATTGAGGATTTTTAAGCTATCAAAACTAAATGATAAAGCTAAATGATAAAACCAATGGACATTGGGATGAGTGGATCCGCACTCTTCTCCCTTAAATGAGGTCGAAGATTCGATCCTCATTTATGGAGCAAATCTTTCACTTAGGAGCACTTTACCCTTAATGGACGAGGTTAAAATTAGAGTAGCAACTTAATAGAAGGCAGAAGAATAGAAATAAAATACCACTTATAAAATGTTGCCTCACAAAATCTCTCATCATTTATGGAATAGAAATTCTTTTATACATACAGATAACCAAGGAATAAAAATATTTTGCGGTTGCAATTTAAAATGTATAGCATTCAACGTTTCACCACTTCTCATCACATAATATAGAGCAACATATTACTGCAACGGACACAAAGTTTCCTTGAATGACATCACCCTATGTAAGTCTGCATATCTTTCCCATTTATAAGCAAAACTAGAATCATCTTAACTGAAATACAGAAAACACTTTTTCCTGAAATACCTACATGTTATGTTGAGAAAAAAAGCAAAAATTTTTTTAATTTCAATAATTATATTTTTGAACGTAATATCAGTTCTTTTAGGCATAACACTATTGTTTTTCATCCGTTTATTTGCATTGAACAATACATTATTGACAAAGCATTAATGATGGATTAGCCCAAAAAAAAAAGGCAAAGAAAACAAGTTCAATTTAGAACATATCTGATTAAGTGTACGTCCATTGGCTTTCCACTACAATTTGGATTAAAAAATGCCACTGTTGTTGCGCAATGCACAAATTAAAAGCGTAAGAGTTACTAAGTTGTGACAACTATATAGCAAATAAAAAAAGTAAGACAACCTCTTCAAGTTTATATCGTTAAATGAACATTGAAAATTAAAATAAAAAATAAAAACTTGAACTATGAAAAGTCAAATTAAGAATCTCTAAAACTAAAGCGCATAAGCGAAGGATTTCTTTTCTTTTTTTTTCTCTCAAAAACAAAGGGTTTAAGAGAGGAAGTAGAATGAAAATACAACAAAGAGAAGATGAGTACAAAATGCAAGAAAAGTGAAGTTGTGTAGCACTTAAACTAAAAAGGTAAAGATTGAAAAACCGTTACAAATTCTATCACTGCAGAAAGCTCAACCCTTTTAGCAACCTCTTTTATTAATTAATAACGAGGAGAATTAAATATAGTCACAATAATCCAAAATCATATAGAAGCAAAGGATTTTCAGATTATCATTGTCAATAGCAACCACTATCTTTGAACAAGTCTTAAAATTCTCTTCCATATGTCTAGGATTTTTATTGTTTATTTATGTTATTAATTTATTATTGCCATAATCCAAATCTGTATAATTGATCTTTGAGCATTATTGGTGTTTTTATCAACACGGGGCTCGTCGCAAAAGAAAAAAAAGGGTAATAGCAGATGTAGTAGCCTAGGACTAGAAAAGCAATTATTGTTGTTTCAAAATAGCTTCTTGATTTTGCACATATGACACTATAAGTAAAATCAAATAATTTACACATACAAAGAATTTATACACCAGTTCAGCAATTTAATTGAAGGCTATAGACTAACTTTATACTTTAAATCCTTTTTTTTTTTTTACGAATAAACAACGTCCAGCACAAAAGTCAATATAATCAGTAAAAAAATAGTAAAAAAATTGAAGAAACAATGAAATGCGTGGATACAGAATACCCCCATTCAAACATCAACGAGAGAGAGAGAGAGAGAGAGAGAGAGAGAGTTCCAATGGAGGCACCTGTGCAGAGACTGCGAAGCGAAGCTGAGAGAGAGAGAGTCACCAGAGGGACTTCCAATGGAGGCACCTGTGCAGAGACTGCGAAGCTGCATTTCAACCTTGTTCAGGAAGGCGGTGGCTTCATCAAAAGGCCTTTCAAGATCAGATTTATACTTCATCAGCACATCACAATACGTATAGAGAGAGAGAGAGAGAGAGAGTCACCAGAGGGACTTCCAATTTAAGCACCTGTGCAGAGACTGCGAAGCTGCATTTCAACCTTGTTGAGAGAGAGAAAGAGAGAGAGAGAGTCACCAGAGGGACTTCCAATGGAGGCACCTGTGCAGAGACTGCGAAGCTGCATTTCAACCTTGTTCAGGAAGGTGGTGGCTTCATCAAAAGGCCTTTCAAGATCAGATTTATACTGCATCAGCACATCACAATACGTTTCCTTCACAGAAATAGATGAGAAGAAAGAAGAATCCTGATCAGCTATTTTAGTGAGGAAAAGAAAAGGAAACATCTGTAACTGCACAAATCCAGAGAGCGACCATGAACTCGTCGAGCTCGGGATCAGCTCCAAAGCAAGTGGAGATAGCGTCTCGCTTGCAAAAATCGTTTTCTCGCTGGATTATATCTAACAAACATGCTATTTCTGGAGGCGCACCCAACTGAAAACAAAGGGAAAATAGATGAAATTGAAAGCTCCAACTGGAGGCTGAAACATAACCATATGTTTTCCCCCTCGAGAAATATAAGCAAAAATTACGCTTGAAGAAACGCAAGTTTCTGATGAAAAGTTTCCGAGAAAATAATCTGTATTAAGTTAAAATCCAAAACGCTTTTTTCA
>CAOGCB010823293.1:0-12322 GCA_948266635.1 Cnidoscolus chayamansa | reverse complement strand
ATTAAAAGTAAAATTAAAAAAATCCATAATTTATAACATTTAAATAATCATAATTTTTTATAATAACGTATTATTAATATGAATTAATTTATATATAAAAAGGAAGTAATTGAAGACTTTCATGTCATTTTGCAGCTCATTATTCCGCATTCATTTCTATATAAGAGCATCTAAATGCGATTTTGAAAATTCTCTTTACTTAATCAGCACCTCTCTCTCTCGGGTCCTTTCCGTGTCACAGTCCACTTCGTTTCCTCGCTCTTTCTCTCACTCCCGTCGGGTCTTCTTCTCTGTCAATGCATAAAAGGAAGAACCACCGCTACTACGACCACCTTGATCTCTCTCTTTAAAGATATTTCCTTTTCAACTTCAATCACTCAAAATGCTGCTGTTTTGGTCGTTCTTGATCCTGGCAGCTACTCTACTGCCTTTGTCGGTAGTTTACTCTGCTACTTTTCTCCCTCTCCACAGGGCTTTTCCTTTGAACCACACCCTCGGAATCGACCAGCTCAGGGCTCGGGATAGAGTCAGGCATGCACGCCTCTTGCAGGGGGTTGTTGGTGGTGTGGTCGACTTCTCAGTCCATGGCTCTCCTGATCCCTATCTCGTCGGGTAATTTTCTCTTCTTTTATAACTTATTCTTTTCATATTTTTAGCTTCGTTTAGAGTTTTGCATTGATGGGTTTGTTTACAAAGGAAAAAAAATTAGTCCCTTTTGTTTCCTGGTTATTCTCTATGGACATGTATCATAAACTGTTACTTCACGAATTTTTTCTTGATGGGTTTATTTAGAATTTCAAGGTTTTTCTTTTCCTTTACTGAGCTAGCATTTATCGAGTATGATTTTTCCATTCCTATATGTAAATTGTTCTTTGCACACAGTCAAATGTGTAAGTAAAGAGAAAGGTAATGAGATTTTTGTGCATGTTGCTTTTTAGAAGCAAAGATGGATTCTTTGATTATATTTATACTGTTCGGATAAACCAAAAAAAAGAAGAGTTTAAGAGTTGATCGAGTTTGGAATAATCAAATTTACTGTTCGATCTTTATCATCTGAAATTGATTAGTTACTGATGTGATTTGTATTGTACGGTTAAATTGTTTTGGACTAATCCTGTTTTTGCTTTTCTTTCTTTGGGTCCCTTTCCAATCAGGGTCGATGGATCTTCAACGCCCTTGTAATATATCCCTCTTGGTTCTCTTCAGTTTCTTTGCTGTTTCACTCTTTAGGAGGAGATTGATTACTTGTGTGTTTTGGTTCTTAATTGTAGGCACTAACTGCATTCTTAAATTCTTGGTTTCTTTGTTCTTTTTAGACTCTATTTTACAAAAGTGAAGCTGGGTTCTCCTCCCAGAGAATTCAATGTGCAAATTGATACAGGAAGCGATGTCTTATGGGTTACCTGCAGTTCCTGCAGCAATTGTCCACAATCCAGTGGCCTTGGAGTAAATCCTGTTTCTTGACCTAGTCATTGCCCTTGTGCTTAATGGGTTCTTACAACTGAGACTGAAGTTCCATATCATGCTTACTTTTTTTTTTCTCCAGATTCAGCTCAATTACTTTGATACTGCCAGCTCATCAACTGCTGGGCTAATTCCATGTTCACACCCTATGTGTACTTCAGAAATTCAAACCACAGCAACTCAATGCTCTCCCCAGAGTAATCAGTGCATTTACTCGTTCCAGTATGGAGATGGAAGTGGGACAACGGGATTTTATGTATCTGATACATTTTATTTTGATGCTATTTTGGGCGAGTCCTTGATTGCTAACTCTTCAGCTGTCATTGTCTTTGGGTAAGCTCTTCTAATTCATACAAGAATGGAAGAAGTAAAGGCGAATGGAATTTATTAGAATTATTACAGCAAATATAAGAGATAAGATATTCACTTTCGTCTTTCAACAAGGTATATCATATAGTGTTAGCACGGAATTGGCTTGATCATTAGTTTCTGCAACAGAACGTGTACTATGATCAGTTAATTGTGGTACTAACCAACACTAGCATTACCAATTTCAGTACTAAAATGACCTTAACTATAACACTCCAATGCTTTAATGATAATATGCCTATGTGCTCAAATGGCCATAACTATTTTTCCAGCAACTTTATTGTTACTGGGCCATTTGACAATATAAGAAAAGTCTGTTGGCTGCTTGTGCCCCTTGTGACAAATGAATCACTTGCCTCTTTTCCTTTTCACCTAAAGTTTCTCTTATATGCATGTTTGTTTTTGTTTTATTACTTGAAGCTAATTGTTTTATATGGTGATGCTGGAAACAGATGCAGCACTTTCCAGTCCGGGGACTTGATGAAGACAGATAAAGCAGTCGATGGAATATTTGGATTTGGCCCAGGCGATCTCTCTGTAATATCACAATTGTCATCTCATGGGATAACACCCAGAGTGTTCTCTCATTGCTTGAAAGGAGAGGGCAGTGGTGGTGGCATATTAGTACTTGGTGAGATTTTGGAGCCAGGCATAGTTTATAGTCCCCTTGTGCCATCACAGTATGTCATATTTCCTCTGGAACTTATCCTCACAGCCTTTCTTTTTGCAGCATTATTTGGTTCAAAACTGTGACCTTATGTTTGCCGCTTGTATTCTTATTATCATGTAATAGTTCAGATTCTGTTGGAAGATGTGAATATTGGATTTCCAGTAAGTTTGATTACTTTAAAAATTTCAGGCCTCATTATAATTTAAATCTTCAGAGCATTGCTGTCAATGGACAATTGTTACAAATTGATCCAGCTGCTTTTGTGACATCAAGTAACCGAGGAACTATTGTTGACTGTGGAACAACTTTGGCATACCTTGTGGAGGAGGCTTATGATCCTTTTGTCAGTGCTGTAAGTATTTCCTATTTTCCTGTTTATGTGCTTAAAATTTATTTGACTAGTGGAATCGGATAAACAATTAAACTTTCCCTTATAATCCAAAGTTTTAGATTATAACAATAAGTTTTGCTCGATGACTGTAGAGAAAGGAACCCATTTTTTTTTTATCTTTCTGAGAAAGCTGGAGCTATTGTGACTAGGTTTCTGTCAACTAGATTCTGATGGATTAGTTGCATGTTTCTTGATTCCATCCAAAATGTACACTTTGCTAATTTTACAGTGAGAAATTTTAGGTTTGAAACAGGTCTTATTCTTATGCTAAAGTGGTTCTCTCTCTCTCTCATTTTTGTCTCTGCATTTTGCAATTGATGCGATAGAATCATTCAAATTCTTCATCAAAATTTACTATATCTGCTATTTTATTCTAGTTTTGTGAGACTTATTGGCTTTAAACTGGTGAGATAATAGCTAATATCTGGTGAGGCTCTCATCTTATTTGCAATTTTTGATTGCAAGAGTTTACATTGAATGGGAAAGACGACTTTTTATTCTCCGAGTTTGAGAGAGAAGAGAGAGAGAGAGAGACCTTCTTTACAGATTAACTTCAAAATCTGGCTGCAATCTAATTCATAGTTATGTTATGTGGTAAAGTTATTAAATTGGTTTAGTTAGCTGGACAATTTGGCACTGCTTTAGTTGTGCTGCGAATGTGAAATTGGTTTATTTATGCTTGTGCAGGTAACTGCTATGGTCCAACCATCTGTGACTCCCATTATATATAAAGGAAACCAATGTTATCTAGTCTCCAACAGGTTCATTCTTCTATTACACTGTCCAAGTAAAGTTTTCATACTTATGTTTGATGTGTGATATGTTGTGAGTCTGAGGCCTCTGGGCTTCTCCCAACTCCATTCCCTTGATAACCAAGTTGAAATTATCTCTGTTTCCTATGCAGTGTGTCTGAGATTTTTCCTCCAGCCAGTTTAAACTTTGCTGGTGGTGCATCGATGCTGTTGAAACCAGAAGAATACCTTATAAATATTGGTTCCCAAGTGAGTTGATCCACCTAACTACTTGAGAACATGTTTTAAGGATTGTCATGGCAATGCCATTGCATAATGATAATAGATCTCAACCCTGTTGTAGCCATTTGGAACTCCGTTATGGTGCATTGGATTTCAGAAGGTGCAAGGAGGGATAACAATTTTGGGAGGTTAGATACTGGACCTGACCTTCTTTCTATTAAAAAAGTGTACTAAAATATGTTATCAGTCATACTGCACCCTCATTGCATAATATGCCATATCTTTTCCTCCTTTCTCCTGGGCTGTTAACTGTTCCGGTGGAGTTCTTTTTTGGTGATTTAATTTGACTCATCATTTCAAATGTATGAGATCATTTGAGTTTGGTTGCTACAAACTTCTGATCTTTTCTATAATTGCATCATATATGTTCCTTGCATTAAGTGACATGAGGAGGCTCGTCAAATGCACTTTTCATCCAAAAGCAAAAAAATTGTCTGACTTCAAATACCCTTATTCATAACTTGTAACGTATGAAAGAAAAGAGTTTAATTTCCTTCTACTGCTTTGGCTTGCAGATCTTGTTCTAAAGGATAAAATTTTTGTGTATGATCTGGCTCATCAACGCATTGGATGGGCCAACTATGATTGTGAGTTTTGACATTTCTTTTCTTCTCCCTTCCTTTGCTGCATTTTTCTTTTTTGCCTTTTTACAATCAACATGTTCTACTGATACTTATCTGTTGTTTTCTTTCAGGCTCATCATCTGTGAATGTCTCTGTAACTTCTAGCAAGGATTTCGTCAATGCAGGACAGCTGAGTGTGAGCAGCTCGTCAAGAGACATGCTCTTCAAGCTGCTTCCTCTGAGCATTATGGCTCTCCTAATGCACATATTAGCATTGTTGCATCTTCAAGTTTTGTAATTTAGATCACAGGTTTGAAGTTCAATTCTTTGTCCGTGTCGGAATCAGCTTAGCTTCTTTTTATCTATAGTAGTAGGCAAGGCATGTCCTTTGCTTGGATCACAGCGGTAGCTGTTTCTATACTAGTTCATTTCTTAATGCTGGTGACGGAGACATCTTCCATTCTTCAAATGGGAAAATTCAGCAATTTTCTTGTAAAGATCCTCCATCTGAAGTGCTTCCGGAATTGTAAATTATCTGTATATCAGTTCATCACATCGACATTCACTTGTCCGGGGAGAAAACAGATCTCTTCTGCATCAACCCCTTTTGGGTTAGGTAGAGATATAGAAATAGTCGATATTTTACTTATTTTTCTGCCTTGAACCTCAAGACTTTTCAAGTGTCCATTTCTGTGAACTTGATAGTTCACTCAGGATTATAATTCCATGTTTCTTCTTTGATGCATGAAAAGGATAGCCACTATGGTGTTTTTTAGCTTTCAGATGAATAAACATCCACTGATTTTCTGTAGAGTAATCAATAGATAATTACAGTATTATTATGGGGCTTATTGGTTCGTACTAATTACTGGTTAATCAACTTTGAATTTGAACCGAAACCATCGGGTTTCGATCGAGATACGGTCAGTGACCAGGTAAACCGGCGGGTGGGCAGGCAATGCGTTCAGCAAAATAAACATGATCAATCTGTTATTAAAAAATAAAAAACGATTGGTAGAGGAGAAGACACGTGGCCGTAAAACAAGGCGGGTACATTGGTTGAGGTCCGGCTACGAAAGATGCCGATAAAAACTGTGAGACCAGCGTGTAGCGTTTTCTGGTTGCAATTTGAAGCAGTCTTTAAGGCTTATACAAGGCCTCTGGGACACGTGCTTTTATTTTTATTTTCTTAAACCATTTACCGGATCAGCAATTGGCAGCCGGTTTCAAAGAGGAAGGAATATTAAGCATATTAGGTGTGAATTTGATACCTTGGTGCTTTGGCAATTTTAAGTAAGCTTGGCACATAGAATCACAATAATTTAAAGTGGGCCTCTACTCAATATTGGTTGCTGAGATTATAGCCGATATTTTCGTATCCCCAATTGGATAATGCCTCTTCTCTTCTTCACAATCCCAACTTATCAGAAAAAAAAAATTAAAATTTTTATCGTAAAAATAAATTTAAATTTATAAAAAATTAATAAATGAAACATATAAAGCATGTTAAAAGTACATACGGGAAACCTAGAGTAGAAGGTAACTCTCGTTTAAGTTTATTTTATTTAATTTGTTAAATAGGATGTGAAAAAAAGCGGTACAGATGCGCGTGGTACAATCAGTAGCCTGTGCATCTTAGTTAGCAAAACGGCTCCAATAGGCTTCATCCATGCAAAATCCTCACACGACACAGGCACGCCACATCCACCCTTCCTCACTCTCTCTACCCCCAACACTCTCATATCACATTCCTCTCTATCTGTAATCTACCGGAAACAGCAAAATTTCCTCTCATTCAGCTTCCTTTTCATACCCTAATTTAACCACTCATTAATAATCCTCTCTCCCATACGACCCTTTCATATTCCTCAGCACAAACAAACAATAATCGTTACAGAAACGCGTTCTCTCTTCTTCTTCTTCTTCTCGCGGCTCTCTGCTTTCACTCTGTTTTTGTTTTCAGTTTCTGTTAACTACATTTGTTGAATCGGTAACAATAATGGCGGTTCCTTCGACGGTATCGGCGACGGCTACGGCCTCGCTGTACGTTGGGGACCTCCACCCTGACGTTACCGACGGTCAGCTCTTTGAGGCATTCTCTGAGTTCAAGAGCCTCGCGTCTGTTCGCGTTTGTAGAGACTCCTCTACTGGCAGGTCTCTCTGTTATGGTTACGTCAACTTTATCTCTCCACAGGATGGTAATATATGTATCTCTATTTTTGTTACATTATGTCTCTCTATATAATTTTTTTTGCTATTTTTTATGGAGTAGTGCTGATTGATTTGTGCCTTTGATTGTTATGTTTTTGGTCGATTTCTTTCTTCCTCTCTATTTTGGAATGTTCTGTTTTGTTCCCAGCAAAGGAACTGGAATGTATGCAGTCAGATGAGCTCGAATTTCGTGCTTTCTGTTAGAATTTCCCAAATGCATGGAAAGAAACGTAAAATACAGGTTTTTCGGTTGTGCTAGAATTTTTTTCTCTCCTATGGAATATTTTTTTTTTTGTATTTGATTGATTTATTTATTTGTTTGAATTTGATATTTTTTTTAGTTTGCAGTTACATGTCTGTTTAAATTTGAAGAGAAACTGGTTATGAAGTATTTCTATTATTTCAGTAATAAAATCTTTTTATTATAATTTTTAAAATTTGCTTCTAAATTTGCATCCTGTGCTTTACTCTGCTGAGCTGCTTCAAATTACAGAGAGTGAAAATCGTACTGCAGTGAACTTTATGTGATGATTTGGCAGACTTGAAGATTCTACTTCACACGTTTCCGAAACAGTTCTTTGTTTATATATCTTTGAGTTTGGCTGCTATTCAAAACTATAGAACTTATCGTTATAGTCATTGATACAACTCCATTTTGTTTATATTTCTTTGAGTTTTTGGCCTTCGTTACTGTATCTTATGTGTGGATCTGGTTCATGCAAAATAGAATCCAGTACAGCAAAGTTCTGTTGCAATTTGTAGATTTTGTATAGATAAGAAATTACTTAGACTTCTGTGTGAATTTTGTTTTTATTAGTTGGCGTTGTGTTCGTGCTGAATACATTAATTCTTCTAAGGTCCTCCTCCACAAAGCGTGAAAAATTATATCATAACATTTGATCCTGTTGGCTCTCTTCTTAGTCATGCTATATATTGTCTGCCTTAGTTATCAATTTTGGAGGAAAAAAGAAATCAAAGTTTGAATATGGTATGTAGTATGGGGCATTGTAGTGAGGTTTCTGATGAGCACGAGTAGAAAGTTTCATATATAATAGTTGAGTTTTCATCCCTCTCTCTTATTTTTATTAAAGAATATTTCAAAATTATTCACGGTTATTCTTTCATTAATATTTTCTCTCTGATCTGAGTAGCTATCCAGGCTATTGAGATGAAGAATCACACTGCCTTGAACGGAAAATTGATGAGGATCATGTGGTCACACCGTGATCCTGATGCAAGAAAAAGTGGCGTAGGAAATGTGTATGTTAAGGTATCTTAGAATTAAGCTTCCACTCCTCATCTCCTTTTTCTAGTGTGGTTCTGAATCTGAAAATAATCAGTTTTCATAACAGAATTTGAGTGAGTCAATTGATAATGTGGGACTGCAATATTTATTTGGCAAATTTGGGACTATTATATCTTGCAAAGTTGCTACGTTTGAGGATGGGAAGAGTAAAGGCTATGGCTTTGTTCAATTTCACTCAGAGGATTCTGCAAATTCTGCAATTGAGAACCTAAATGGCTCCATCGTTGGTGATAAGCAGATGTAAGTTCTGTTCTTCTCTGTTTGCCAGGTCCTATGACTTTTTTTTTTTCTCTTAAGTTAATTTTCACTTGCATTCATGGTTCAGATATGTAGGAAAATTTGTCAAAAAGAGTGATCGAGTTTTGCCAAGCCCTGATGTTAAATACACAAATTTATATGTGAAAAACTTGGATCTTGACATCTCAGAAGAGGTTCTGCTGGAGAAGTTTACTGAATTCGGAAAAATAGTTAGCCTGGTGATTGCAAAAGATGATAATGGAGCTTCAAAAGGATTTGGCTTCGTCAATTTTGATAACCCAGATGATGCCAAATTGGCCTTGGAAAGAATGAATGGAAAAGAACTTGGTATGTTAAATCCTTGTGGCCTTCATTGAAAATGATTTTAAAACCCCAATTTATTTTTTTAATTGGGTCAAAGGTTTTCTGTGCATGTGTGGATTTTCAGCCTTCTTATGTTCGAATATATCTATATTGAGCAGGTTCAAAAATTCTTTATGTTGGAAGGGCACAAAAGAAAGCAGAGCGTGAACAAATCTTGCGTCGTCAGTTTGAAGAGAAACGTAAGGAGCAGATCATGAAATTCAAGGTAGAAATATAACCATTTCCTTCTTGATTTATTTGTTCTGTAACCTAGGCCAGTTTATAGATTTCAAATATATTATAGTAACTATGGCTAAATGGCAATCAAATACTGATCATCTTGGGGTTTTATCTGATGTTGCCCCTAAGATACGCGCTATTCAAGATTCTTAGCAATGTGCAAATCTAAGTGAAGGATTTAACAGTAGAATAATTACGATTGGATTATATCATAAGCCAAGAAATGACTTTCTGAGTTAAATGTCAATTTTGGAAAAGAAGTTTTACATTTCAATCTACAGACTTGTGTTATTTTGGGATAGAAGCTACCATAAATTCAATAGATAGTAAAGGTCCCAAATCTGCCACTCCAGATCTCTCCTAACTCCCAGGTACTCTCAAATCTGCACGCTGCAGATTTCTCCTAGTCAGTTGAACAGTCTTTTCTAATAGTAGTAAGACAGAAACTATTGAAGCCATAGGTGAATAGTGGCACCTCTTCATAACAAATGCTGACCCCATGCCTGTGCATAAATTTTTCCTTCTATTTTCCTTGGATATGCAATAAATGTGCTTGACTTGTAGGGCTCCAATGTCTATGTGAAAAACATCGATGACAATGTCACTGATGAAGGGCTAAAAGAACACTTCAGCCAATGTGGCACAATTACATCTGCAAAACTTATGAGAGATGATAAAGGAAGGAGTAAGGGGTTCGGATTTGTATGCTTCTCCAGCCCTGAGGAGGCCAATAAAGCTGTGAATACCTTTCATGGTAAGTTGATAAGCTTTTATAAATGGTGAAAGAAGCAGCCTTGGCTTTCTGTGGTAACATCTGCATTTGTGCTTGCTAATATTATTTAAAGCAAATTCTGACATTGGTATGGGGAGATTCTTTATGTTTGTTTTTAATTGCTAGCACAAATTTTTTTATTGATGCATTTATGATTGGGGCCATGGACAGCAAGTTGTGTGCCAAACAAATGCTGTCATTGGAATAATGAGGGTAATCATGTGCCAAATGCCAATCACTTAATCTGATTAAACTGCACTCACTAAACATGTATGATCATAAGAGTTAAGTTGTGTGCGCGAAGGGACCATGCAGCTTAAATATTCAGTTTGATTATTTTCTAAAGTATTTTATAGGTTCTTGGACATTGATCAGGTGTATCTTGTGTCCAATACACGATCTTAGACTTGATGCATGATATAATAAATAACTTCTTCCTTTTTCACGTGTGTTGCAATAAAGCATGCGAATCACACTTTTGGAATTGAGGCTAGCACATCAGAAGTTCCTGCTGTGAAATGTGACATTGGCAAATTAAGTAAGCAGTCAAATGTTTGTTTTATTTAATCTACTGTGCTGAGGTGAGAAATTAGTGGAAATTACTAATATGATGATGAATAAAAATATGTAGAAATGACTTCTTGCTAGAATTAAAAAAAAAATCATATTTCAAATAGCACTCACAGTAGGGATTTTACAGTGTTTTATGCTGTGATTTGAATCAAGTGAGGTGTCCTTTTTGGATTCGCCTAATATATCTCTTGCTTGGGTATTGAACAGGTTACATGTTTCACCGCAAGCCATTATATGTGGCTATAGCTCAAAGGAAGGAGGACAGACAAGCGCAATTGCAACTGCAGTATGCTCACCAGATGACTGGATTACCTGGGCCTTCAACAGCTGTTATTCCTGGCGGATATCCTCCTCTTTACTACACAGCTCCTACTGGTGTTGTTTCACAAGTATCTCCAAGGCCGGGGATGATGTACCAGCCTTTGGGGATGAGACCAGGATGGAGAGCCAATGGCTTTGCAGCCCCAGCTGGACCAAACTTTCAACCATCACAACTTCCAGCAGTAAGTACTCGTGCTCTTCTAACCTCTACAACTCGGTAAAACCCTCGTTTCATCTAGCGCTTTTACTTCTCAGTAGCCTCTACAACCTCTGCATGCTGCTTTTTGTTTCCTCTTTATAGTTGCTTGTTTCGGTATCACTTAAGTATTTTAGTGCTGCAATTAGTTAGTCAGAACTAGTGGGGCTTACCTGGCGCTTCTCGTTATTTCTTACAGATGTCTAATAATCAAAGACAACACAAGCAGAACAGAGGGCGGACAAATGGCCATGTTTTCCCCCAAGGCGGTTCTCACTCTGTGTCGTATACTCAACAGCCCACTCAATTACTATCTTCATCAAAAGATCTCAGCAACCAGGTTTCACATTTTTTTCGTTTTCTTTTCTTTTCATATGCTGGAGTATGCTAGCTTGAGATACTCTTTACTGCATGCTGTATCTTTGTGCCTTCCGCTGTTTAACTCTAGAAACTTAATTTTGTGTCTGTAGAATTCAATGCATATATAGATAATTTATGCTTGACAAGAACAGGTAACTTGCATGTGCAATATCTGCATTAATGTTATGAATTCTAATCTGTATTGCGTCATTTGTCTGCAGCGGGCTGGGCAGGCTAAGTATATACCAAATAGTCGTACTCGTGAAGTGGGCAAAGGATCTGGAGTCTCACCTGCTGTCCCTGCTTCCCTCGGCACAGTCCCACAAGGATCAGAGATGCTGAGTAGCATGCTTGCTGCTGCTTCCCCTGAGGAGCAAAAACAGATTCTAGGGGAGCGGCTTTACCCACTCGTTAAGAAACACAAGGTAACGTTTGTACGACAATGAATGATAATACTTGTTGTATATTTGTAATTAGTTGTAATTTCCAAGATTTCTTGTAGTTCACTAATTCTGAGGAACTTGTTTTGGATGAGAGAACTGTTTTCCTTTGAAGGATGGAGCTAGGTAGGATCACCTTATGAATGATTAAAATGAGATGTTTTAAGCTCCATCTATAATCGATATCTCTGCGTTTTTCTATTATTTATTAATTTATATAATGACAACATGCAAAGAACTTGTTTCTTTAGCAAAAAAAAAAAGAAAAAAAAGAAAAGACTTATTTCTCAATACATTTCTTTATTTTCTGAATTTGTTATCAGAATACAAACGATAATGATTTTGATACCAACCCAAACCGTCTCTTTACCTGCAGCCTGATCTTGTCGCAAAGATTACGGGAATGCTTTTAGAGATGGACAACTCAGAACTGCTTCTATTGTTGGAATCGCCAGAGTCTCTGGCCTCTAAGGTAGAGGAAGCTGTGCAGGTGCTGAAGATCTCGAAAACGAAAGTATCTGGTCAAGACACTCTTCATCCAAGTTACCTGTCTGCCGAGGTTGCGGTCAATTGAATGGCAACAGGGGGATAATTTCTAGAGGTTATCGTGCGGCTTTGGCTCCTTGAGAGCTAAATTTTTGATACTTGATAAAATTGAATCTTCTCTTTTTTCTGCCTTTATTTTACAGCACAGGATTTTTGTCATTTTCATGAACAGTTATATTCTCATCTGATAGAGGATTATCGGTAAGAGCTGGGAACTCTCTTATTGTATTAGCATCAGCAAGAAATGGGATTTTATTTTGAAACTA
>CAOGCB010822887.1:0-10229 GCA_948266635.1 Cnidoscolus chayamansa | reverse complement strand
TATAAGACGTAAATTAAACTCATAATTTATATGTAAAAAACACTTTTTGATAAATAATTTTCATTAAAATTTTTTATGTATTTTAAATTAAAATATGCTCTCTAAATCACTTATTTCAATAATTTCACGGGTAAATAATTCAACTCTTAAAACATATTATAATATTAGATGGTAAAGAGCCGATATTATAATGTAAAATCTTCTCGTTGATGTGAACTCTTAGAGAAAATCAGCATGTTATATATAGAGTAACTTTTATCCGCGATGACTCTTCCTTTTATAACTATCAGATTATTGAGGCCAATTTTCGCCTCTATTCGATGGCGGGTCTTGCAGTCAAGCTTCTTTCTGTCTTTGTACTCAATGGTCAATTTTTATATGACTCAAAAAAGTATCCGTTAATTAAATTATATTATCAATTTTTTGGTTTAGAATGGAACCATTTAATTATTTAAAAAAAACTTTAAAAGAATTAAAATTATATTTATTTGAACTTTTTGGCTGTAAAAATGAATCATTCTAAATAAAGGGAGAACAAAGTTGTAAGGACTGTTTTGTAGTTATTTCATTACAAAATGATGAAATCGTTAAATATTAAAAAATCTTTGCCAGAATGCAATTATAGCTAAAAATTGGGTACTAAAACGTAATTTTGACATAAAAATGGCCATATTTACAAATATAAAAAATAGTGTTATCGTATTACTGAGTGTCATTTGCAATTAAACCTCTCTAGGGTTTAAGGCTTCAAGCTCTCTCCGATTCTGCTCCTCTTCTGTCCCCTCCTCAGAACAAGGCCCTACCCGCCGAAGATGTCGGTCTACCGCCTCCTTCGACGCTACGCTGCCACCGCTGCCCCCACCACCAACTACTGTCAACCTCTAATTCGAGCTCTCCACTACCTCACACTCTCTCCCACGACGACTACCTCCCAAACTTCTGACTCTTATGATCCAATCTCATCCTTATCTCCTCTCCTCCCAAAATCCCGCACCTACGCCTTCTCTTCCGCCGAGGAAGCTGCTGCGGAACGCCGTAGACGCAAGCGCCGCCTCCGCATCGAACCCCCACTCCACGCCCTGCAGCGGAATCCCTACCCTCCGCCTCGTGACCCCAACGCGCCTCGTCTTCCGGATTCTACCAATGCATTAGTCGGCCCGCGACTGAACCTCCATAACCGAGTGCAATCTCTCATTCGTGCCTTTGATCTTGACAACGCCTCCCTTCTCGCTCGCAACGCTGTCTATACCAGAACTCGCCCCACTGTGTTCACCTGCAACGCAATCATCGCCGCTATGTATCGAGCCAAACGGTATAATGATGCTATTTTTCTATTCAAGTACTTCTTTGAACAGCATGATATAGTTCCTAATGTTGTTTCGTATAATAATTTGATCAATGCACATTGTGATGAGGGGAGGGTCGATACTGCACTTGAAATTTATAGGCATATAATTGCAAATGCTCCGTTTAGTCCATCACATGTAACATATAAGCATTTGACGAAAGGGTTGATTGATGCTGGGAGGGTTGATGAAGCAGTGGATTTGTTGAGAGAGATGTTGAACAAAGGTCATGGGGCAGATTCTTTGGTCTTCAATAATATAATTAAAGCGTTTTTAGACTTGGGAAATTTGGAGAAGGCAAATGAGTTTTTCAGTGAGTTGACTGAGAGGTGTTTGTGGTATGATGGCACAGTTAATGCAACATTTATGGATTGGTGGTTTAAGCAAGGGAAGGATAAGGAGGCTATGGAGAATTACAAGTCCTTTATGGAGAGGAAATTGAAGATCCCTCCTCCAACTGGAAATGCCCTCTTGGAGGTTCTGCTTAGGTATGGGAAGAAAGAGTCGGCTGCAGCTTTATTTGAGTTATTGTTAGATAACCATACCCCACCAACCAACCAAGGTGTTAATTCAGAAACTTTTAACATCATGGTAAATGAGTGTTTTAAAGAACAGGAGTTTGCTCAGGCAGTGGACATGTTTAGGAAGGTAGGATCAAAGGCTGGTTCAAAACCTTTTCAAATGGATGTTGCGGGGTATAATAATATCATAATAAAGTTCTGTGAGAATGAGATGCTAGTAGAGGCAGAGAATTTCTTTACGGAACTATTATCCAAGTCTTTGTCCCCAGACGTCACAAGTTATAGAACACTGATTGATGCTTATCTGAAGATTGAAAAAATTGATGATGCTTTAAGGTTGTTAAATAAAATGGTCCAGGAAAATTTGTGGGTCGTGGCAACTTATGCGACAAGGGTGTTCAGTGAGTTGATTAAGAATGGAAAGGCCGTGGATTGTGCACAAATTTTGACTAAAATGGGAGAGCGGGATCCAAAACCAGACCCTTCTGTTTATGATGTTCTGGTTAGAGGACTCTGCGAAGCAGGTTCATATGACACATGCACAGATATACTTGAACAGATGATGAGATATGGTGTTGTTGTTCCTCCCACATTAAAGGAATTTGTAATTGAGGCATATACTACTGCTGGACATAATCAAGAAATTCAGAGAGTTTTTGATGAAAATAGGTTGAGAAACATGTCAGGCCCCCCTCATATGCAAAGACACCCTAGAACTCCATGGGGTTCTCAAATGGCAAGAGAGCAGCCATTAGGGCCATCTCCTTTGCCTGGACGTGCACCATCAGGTCAATCTCATATGGCAAGACAGCACCCATTTGGTCGCCAGCAAATGGAAGGTCAAATGCTATCAGGATCACATCAAGCCTCATCAACCCAACCACTGGGTTATAATAACGCTGCAGGACAGCTGCCATCATCTCATCAGATTGCTGGACAGCAGGCATCAGGGCCTCATCAGACTGCAGGGCAACAACAATCTTGGTCTTCTCAAATGGGACAGCAGCCATCATGGTCCTTTCAAAGAGGACAGCAGTCATTAGCATCCCATAGCATTACAGGACAACAGTCAGGATCTCATCAAATTGCGGGGCACCAGTCTTCTTGGCATTTTGGAGGACAGCAGCCACCATTGTCCTCTCAAAGGGTGGAACAACAGCCACCATGGTCCTCTCAAAGGGCAGAACAGCAGCCACGATTGTCCTCTCAAAGGGCAGAACAACAGCCACCATGGTCCTCTCAAAGGGCAGAACAGCAGCCACAATTGTCCTCTCAAAGGACAGAACAGCAGCCACCATTGTCCTCTCAAAGGACAGAACAGCAGCCACCATTTTCCTCTCAAAGGGGGGAACAGCAGCCATTTACATACTATAACATTGCAGGACAGCAGTCATCTGGACATCGCCAAATGGCAGGGCAGCAGCCTTCTTGGCAAGGTCAATTTGGAGGACAGCAGCCACCATTATCCTCTCATAGGGTTGAAGGACAATCGATAGCAACCCATAACATTGTTGGACAGCAGTCATCTGGACCTCATCAAATGGCAGGGCAGCAGCCTTCTTGGCATGATCAACTAGGAGGACAGCAGCCACCATTATCCTCTCAAAGGAGGGAACAGCAGCCATTAGCATCCCATTTGGGACAGCATGCATCTGGACATCATCAAATGGTAGGGCAGCTGCCTTCTTGGCATGCTAAATTAGGAGGACAGCAGCCACCATTTTCCTCTCAAATAGTAGAACAGCAGCCTTTGGCATCTCATAGCATTGCAGAACAGCAATCATCTGGAGCACATCAAATCGCTGGGCAGCAGCCTTCATGGCAAGCTCAATCTGGAGGACAGCAGCCTTCATGGCAAGCTCAATCTGGAGGACAGCAGCCATCATGGTCCTTTCAAGTGGGAGAACAGAAGCCCTCAGAAACTGCACATATGACCAGGCATCAGCCGTTAGAATCCATCCAAATGTCAAGACAGGTATTATCTGGAAGCTAGCAAAATCATTTAATTCTCTTCCTGGCTTACACACTTCTGCATTTTGCTTCCATGAAGGTTTTAATAGTGTAACTGTCAAAGCAATATAGGATATTGTAACTAAAGAAGAAAGATTAAATTAAGCGTTTTTCACTATTGTTTTTAATTATGTTTGTTGCTACATTGAAATATTTACTTCAGCTGAAGAAGAGATGTGGAACTATAACTAGATATAGATGATGAGACGAGAGGGATTATAGGTTCTCTAATCTCTATCTTGTACTTGTTTTGTTGATGTATATGCAATCTGCCGATTACCATTTCAATAAGGTCTTTTCACATCTCCCCCAAAAGAATAAACGGGTAATAATGAGAGAAGCCAGTTTGCACAATGAATTATATAGCTAAAGAAAGGTACAGCATGCATTTTAGAGAAATTAGGTATAGAGGCAACCCACCTCTTGAAAACCAGTTGATGGAATGCAGCAATTTGAAGCTTTGGCAGTGCACTATAGTGCCAGAAATTTTTGTATTCCTGGATCTCACTTTCTGAACTTCACTTGTACCAAAATTTGGATATTGGCTCATCTTGAGCTCATTAGTAAAGTCAAGGTACAAAAAATACGATGCTTATGACAGTTTCGGTATTAAAGTAGTACTACACTGAATGGATTTTATGTGGCTATTGGTGGAGGGACTCGTGCATTTTCAGTCACAGTTTTCTTTGGTTGAGAGGGTTGTTGGGTTTGTGGTAGTGTATGATGTATGATGATTATTGTGAGAGAATTTATTCTTATTTCCTTTTGTTTAACAATTGTGAACCTGAATCATGATATTCAATCAATTACCACCAGTTTCTGACTAATATTATTTCACTTGTCTTCAAGTTTGACCCCATGGGAGAGCCAAATATACCCTCAGAAATGGCAGGAGAGCAATCATTAGGACCCATTGAATGGCAAGATAACAACCAGCGGGCAGCAGCCTGATTCTTCCATACAAAGTTGATTTGATACAATTTTCTGCTCGCCAAGGTGCTTGTTTTCTTTTTCTGTGCGAGGAAATTACTGAATCATTATTTTATGCAGTGGTCTTGAATTGTCTTCACATCACTGAAGTGCAACAATGAGGTAGTGTCTAGGATTCTATTACCACTTTGAGCATCTATGAAATCTCTATTTTATACATCCAACCTAGACAGCTAAGAATTGTCTACAGAAAAGATCAATTATTTTTGTATTTTGACAATTCTTAACTGTCATTGATAAAATTTAATGACAATTCTATTTGCACTCATTGCCAAGTACTGTGGCTCCAATAAGAAATTATTATCTATGTAATTTTATACATGTGTGATATTTTAGTATACTACAACAGGTGATTTTCTTTATATAATTTCACTATTCTTGTTTGTAGGAGGAAATGTAGGACCCTCGGAACAAGGTTAGATAGTGGATTGTGGGGTAATTGAACTGATTATGTTGTAATTTTGAGGCAGGAAACTGCACCTTTTTATTGTGTCTACATTGATCTTTGTACTAGTCAAAATGAAACAAAATGCAACCCTTGTTATAACCGATTAGTAGTCAATTTATTGCAATTATATTATGCTTTTATTAAGCTGGAATTTATAGATTAATGTGAATAAAGAAAAAGAATTTACATAATTAATTTAAAATTTGAACTTAGTTGGTGTATCGACATGCTAGTCTCTTTTCAGGAAGTGCTCCATTATCAATAAGTGGTCTTCTTTTATCCCATGCGACATGATGGCCTTGATGCACGTTTTCTTGATGATCATAAATATTTACTTTTAATATTTATTTATTAAATCCCAATTAAGATCTTGATATTGCTTTTTGACCCACACGTTTTCATGTTCATCATAAATATTTTATTACAATATCTGTTAGCCATTATCAGCCTGTATTGAGCCATTAGATTGGAGATGTCGACTTCCAACGATAATTATCATTCTCATTTTATAGTTCTTAAATGTCGTTTTTCTTTAGAAAAAAAAATTATTAAGATTTAGTGTTGGTGATTTATTTGAAATTTTATTTAATAAAAATTTGATTTATTTTTAAAATTAATTAAATTTAAATTTAAATTTTAAATTTATTCAGTAAATGAATTAAATATAAATTTATAAATATTTAAATTATTAAAATTTAAAAGTTAATTGATAAAATATATTTTTTAATTAAAATTATTTAGTATTAAAATGATAAGTTTTTAGGTTATTTAAAATTTAGTTTGATAAAAATTTGATTCATCTATCTTTTATTATCGTACTGAATTTGAATTTTTCGATTTAAATTTAAATGAGTGAGTTATACTTAAAGTATTTTAAACTAGATTCAATTGATTTACGCACATAGTATTATTAATTAGAAAACAATTTAGATAAAGAAGAGGTCATATCATAGGCAAATGTATAAAGATATATATATTATAAGAAAAAAAAGAAAATTGCAAAAATCATTGTGTATAAATTTTCACATATATGAAGCCAACTTGTAGGACATAGAACACTTCCTAAGATCATATTTTAAAATGATGTGTTATGCAAAATTTAGAATAACCTGCATTTGCTCTGCAATCAGAAGAAAGAAACCCATGAATGTTTTTGCATTAATTAAAATCGTCAATTTATCTTTTTAATCATAATTTCAGAATGCCATATGGCAAAATCATCTTGCATTTTATTTAAGCTGAATAGCTCTTGTTAATTGAAATTACATACTTAAAACATAGTTGTTAGGTCTCAAGCTATTTAAATTTCCTCTAAGGTAAACATATTTCTCATTTTAGAAAATTGATTTTGAGAACAACTTTGGAATAAAAGAATCAGAACCCATATATTCTAGCAAGCTACTGCATCTGCAAAACTTTCCTTGTACACTACCTGATCCTCAACCAGAATGATCTCAGGAATCATTGGCATGAATTTAGAATCTAGCTTATCCTATCAAGATATGATCAACAAATGGCAATTCCAATAATGATCAAGAACCACAATGACCTATAAAAATCAATTGTACATATGTGCCGAGACAGAAATCTTGTGAGTGCAGCCTGCCAAAGTCAAGGAGCCTATAGAAACCTTTGCCAAGAAAAGAAACTAAAATCAGAATTCCATTACTGTTGATGTGAGGTTAAGCAAGGACTCCAATGCACTTGGATGAAACTTTCGAGCAAAGAGGTAGCAAACAGATGTCATCTCTGAATTGTATGAACATTCTGTCCCATTATCCCTAATAGACTGTAAAAGTGTTTCTGTAACATTAACTTCCTTGTATGTTGCTGGATGGGGGCCTCCCAGCGACCAATCAACCCAGGTTAGTGTTCGATTCCCATTAAGTGGTCCATGAAACATGTTTAGATAAGTGGGAATGTAATGCTCATCAGGATAGCAGGCAGGCCTGCAATATTTCTTGAAGACAGAATAATACTTGGTGTCTGAGACAACATGAACAGCCAGAGCCCGGTGGATCTCAAACCATTGAGACCCCTTCCTCCATTGAAAGAGCTGAATATCAGGAAGCATTTTACGGTTGTAGCGGCCACGACCGTAACGAGACGGATCATCATATGATTCAACAAAGCTGTATTCAGAATTAATGAGGTACTTGTAGACAAATGGGAAGTTGTAGACTGGGATGCAGCTCTCTGAGAGAAGAACAAACCGCTCGTTTGAGAAATCCAGCAAAGCATTGGCTAGAAGGCGCTTCTCAGCATCAACCAGTGTAACTGTTCCCCATTCGACATCCTGGAGATGGAAACCAGAAGGGTTCATAAGGAAATGCAGAATGTAATCAACATTCAACAGTGATCAAGAACCAAGGAAAGCAGGAAGGCAGAGCTTTAGCCCTGATAAAACGAAGCCAACGTTCTTTTGCATGCAGCAGAATGCCAAAATGCAGATTCAGCTTGTAAACCAATTTTCCATCACAAACATGAAGTTTAGGACAATGAAGAAATTCATCACAAAAACATTTCATGCAACAAAGCATTTTCCTCATTCATCTTGTTGTTAATATAAACAAAAAAATAAAAATCTTGGCAATTGGTCATATTTGATAAAGAATAGAAGTTGTATCCCACAGTAAAAGGACTTGCACATTATAAGTCTAATTGATCTTCAATGACCTTGGCTGATGTCTGATTATGTTCTCTTGTGACCATATATTCGTTTCATACCAAAAAATTTAAACACGCTCCTCTACTCAGTTCAACTAAGCCTCAGCATCAAACTAGTTCAGGTTAACAGAATGGTTCATCCAATCTTGGCTATTTTATTTCATGAGATGGCTATTTTAGGCTTGAACCTCAAAGATATTAGATTCACCATTGCTTCTCAATCTGGGCATAAGCATATATAGACGCTCCATCTCGACAAAATGTCAATGGATCTCTCCCTACATCTAGCAAGTGCATAGTGTCTTAAATTGCTAGGAGCTTTGCCTGCCTGTGAATTGAATTAGCTAAACTTCAGAAGACAACCTCCAAAAACTCTTCATTCATTTTCATGAACATATAAGAAAACTTCGACTGTCCAGTTCTCTCCTTAGCGAAATTTATCAATTTCTAATACGAATAAGATATAATGTATAATGCTTGCTAGCCTAGTAACATTAGCATAAAACTAGCCCAGCTCAGCCTGGAAAGAATCAAATCATGCAAAGCCAAATGCTTATAACTAAAAAGTATCAGCATCAACGAGAATAATTAGAAAAGTTAAGAACATCCAGCTACAGTTCATACCTGACTCGGTATTTCCCTTCTGTAGAATGGAGAATCCCTTGAAACATTGAGCACATAGTCTTGAGGCGTATGGATATAGATAGAGAAATACTTGTCATGACCTCTAAAGAACCTCTCCCACAATGGCAACATAGGCAAAGGCCCTCTAGTCAAAAACATGAAAGCCACTTTAGGCAATCTATCAAATGGGTACTCTTCCTTAATCGGCATCAAAGAAGCCCTCCAAAAAAGCTCCTCATCTGTCATATTATGAGTCAAGTTCTTTGGATGAAGAAACGTATCCATACTCGAACAATCAAGCCTCTTACAAGGTCTCAAAACTGTGCAATTGCCACCTGGGATTTTTGTTCCTGCTATGTTATTAGTGAAGAATAGGCGAGCTTGTGAAGTGAAGTAATGGTTGATGTGAGAACTTGTTGCCAAACCCATTAATATACCCGCCATAAAAACAACCAAAAAAGATAATATTTGCACAAGTTTCAGCAAACCCATGTGCCTATCTGATCCATCGTCCTTGTCTCCTCTATACCGTGCCATTTTTTTTCTCTTCTATTTTTCACTCCATTCAATTAAACAAATCTTCCAAACTCGTATTGGGATTCAATTGTAATAGCTGCAATCACTTCCTCTCATGCAAAATTTGGACTGCTTTAATACAAAATTAATCAGTAAAATGAGTATAATCTCCAAAGCCACCCGCTAAAAGGAAAAAAAAAAAAAAAAAGTGGATTTAGTACCACTAACAGAAAGGAGAGAAACCCAACACCAGGAATCAAATCAAAAGGACATGAAAAGACAAGGAAATCCAAGGTTTTATGCGCCTTGGTAAAAACAAGGCAAAAGAAATCCCAGAAACACAAATCAAAATAAAAAGGAATCCCAATGAAAAAAAATTGGGATCAGCAGGATCAATTTAGCAATGGATCATTAAGTCGAATCTGTGAAAACCCAACACAAGAGGGGAAGAAATAAAGAAAGAAAGCAGGGAGTTTTGATCAAAGAATGAAAGAGAAAGAGAGACTAGAGAAACAGCAACATAGGATCGACATGACTATGAAAAGACAAAGAATTTGGAATCACGTCCACAACCACAAACAACAGAGACAGGAATGGAAATGGGAAGCCCCTAAGGTGAGGGTATTATACAAGGAATGGAAATGGGAAGAGAGAAGTGCAGTTGGAGATTTGGATTGAGAACGATAGCGCGTTTTGAGAGAGAGGAAGGAGCGAAGGGCCCAATAAGGAAGCAAAGATTTGGACAGTGAAGAATCAGAATCCCAATAAGACACCTGTTGGCTGTTAGCTGCTGCCTTTGGAATAATATCATTTATTTATTATATAGAATTACTATTAATTTATTACCCACTTTTCAAAACCTCATTAAAAATATTTTAAAAATTCAATAAATTATTTTTTTTGTCAATATTGTCATTTAAAAAATCTTAAATTTCAATTTTATGAATTTTTTTTATAAAATATTTTTTAAAAATATTTAAACATAAAAAAATACAAAAAATATAAAACTGAAAAATATGTTATATTTTATATTACTATGTTTTAGATTAATGGAATTAAATTTATTGATTTTAGTTTAATCAATTTAATTATTAAATAAAATAAGTA